>QLON01007212.1:0-24137 GCA_003313675.1 Termitomyces heimii
GACATTTTCAATGGCATGACACATTTCTTTGTCTCTATTTTCTGAGTAAAAAGTTATGGCTGCCAGCAATGGAGCATCCACCTGAAAGCACTAATCTGTGGGGAAAAAAAGGACACTGACAAATCTGATTGCATTTCCTTATATAAACATTGAGCCTTCTTGAAGTCATTATGATTCTTAAATTAACCTCATATATATTCCTGATTAGTTCAATTTATATATTCAGGGACTTTAATGACTTCAAGAAGACTCAATGTTTATATAGGGAAATGCAATTAGATTTGTCAGTGTCCTTTTTCCCCACCCAGTGTTTTTATATTTTCCCACTTCTCCATTCTCCCATTTTGCCTTTTCCATTCTTCCATTTTTCCTTTTCCATTCTTCCATTTTTCCTTTTCCATTCTTCCATTTTTCCACTTTTTTATTCTCTCCTTTTTCCACTTTTCTATTCTCTCCTTTTTCCACTTTTCTATTCTCCCCTTTTTCCACTTTTCTATTCTTCCCTTTTTGCATTGATTTAAAGTCAGCTTAAAATATTAGCTACTAAGCATACTGAATTGCCTGTGTCAAAAGGATGAGTCAAGATAGAGTTACCATCAATGTCTGTATTCTGTGGTATTTGGAGTATTAGCATAATATGTTCAAGACAAATGTTGGCTAAGGCAGTTGATCAAGTATGTGTTTTGGTGGATGGTTTATGTGGTACCTCATTTATGGTCAATGATGTGCAAACTAGAGTTTGGCAAGAATGTCTATAAAAATTGTTAGAATATTAATTAAGATGTTTGTTATTACTATTCACAGCTTTGTGCCAGAGCAGAGAAGCTGTGGCTTGACTGAATTTGAGTGATGGGATGCATTGCTTGCTTTGGTTGAGTGAGGAAGGATCAATGCTGACTCAAGTACAAATACAGGAGGGTCACCAGAGTTGTTATGCTAGCTAAAGGTAAGTGCAAAGTGGTAAAATGGCAAAATGGAAAGTTGGTGAAGTTGAGAGAATGGGAAAGCAGCAAAATGGGAGAATATCAAAGTGGGAGAATGGGAGAATGAAAAAGGCAAGATGAGAGAATGGAAAAGTGGAAAAATGGAAAAATGGAAAAGTGGAAAAATAAAACAGAAAACACTAGTAGGAAAAAAGGATGCTGACAAATATGATCACATTTCCTTATGTAAACATTGAGCCTTCTCAAAGTACTAGTCATGCTGAAGACAGGCCTTGTACACAACATTAGGACTATCAAAAAATATGATTACTAGCACTAGCAAAGAGGATTACTGGACTACATAGCTGGCTGGATTTACCTTTGGCTGTGAAGAAATAATGGTTAGCACTGTAACTTGTTATGAGACTTTTGTGTTGTTTTACTCTGAATCTCATTTTCTCTTTCACCATTTACCACTTTGTCATTGTTACTCATTGATCTTAATTGATCTAAAAGAAACTTTTCTCACCAAAGGATCCTTTACAAAGGGATCAGTGGGAGAATGAAAGAATGGAAAAGTGAAAGAATGGGAGAATGGAAATTCATTTTTCATTTTACCATTTTTGTTAATATGCAGGGAGACAATACATTTTCATGGATCAGTTGAGTGGGAGAGTCAGCATTCTGTTAGGCAACTAAATTATGTTGATTAGAGCATGGCCCAAGTATGTAGATGAAGATGGAAGATGGACTTACCAAGTATATGTTCTGGCTGCACAAAATAAAGTAATACCAGATATACTTTTGATTAGTGAGGACTTTTCAGCACTCTGCAAGCCAATTAAAGCAATTTGAGGAAGGTTGATATCAACTTGAATGCTGAAGGGCTCTAAGTACTGCAGCAAAGTGCATGATATATACATACCTGGTACTATAAAGGCAGTTTACAAGATCCAGCAGCTTCCTAACCCACCAAATTCTATTTGTTTTCTTTTTGCATATTTTAGGATAAAGTACTGTATCATCACATTTCTTTTCTTTTCAAATTTTCTCCATTAAAATATTCAAAGAAAATTGTGACAGATCAGTCACAATACTTTTCTGTTGTTCCATTGTAGAACATTGTGAAAGGATGCCAAAAACAATCAAACCATTGGTCTTGATTGTTATTATGTTGTCTTTGAGAATGATAATGCAAAAACATATTAAAAACATTTGAAAATATATTCAAGAAATATCTGTAGATTTGATTCAATTCTTTTTCCCTTTTTCTTGCCAAAGTATCCTTCCTGGACATTGAAATATTCTTTCAATTTCCTGGTCCAAAATATTATAAAGACATTGTTTAGGACATACAATGAACATGATAATTTTTTTTCTTTATTTCTATTTGAATTGTATTGCAAATACCATTGTAATACCATTTTAAATTTGGTTACAATTTTTTTTCTGTGGTTTTGACAAAAACATTCAAAAAAAAATTTGACATAAATTGGATCATTTTTAATGTGTTTTTACATTGTTTTGCGAAATAACATTGTTCCCTGCACCCAGTGTGAGCTTCGTATAGGTTCGGCACCCTCCCATTGTGAGTCAAAAACACGCGGCGTCGCTAAAACTGTAATCACACGACAGGCTTCTAGATCCATGTCACTATAGTCCATGAACCTCGAACTCTAGACCTCTTCGAGATGCGACACAAGACAAAACATCAGAAAGTTAAAAGAGAGATAGGATAAGACAACATATTTAAACCAGGAGCGGCGAGACAGCCGCCCCCGCTTCTTAGCTCAGTACAAGTAGCTTGCCGGCGGTTAAATTTTATTTATCTATTCATTCATTCACAAGTGCTTATTCCACCTTTCCCGACCCTGACAACACCACTTTGATGGCCTCATGTATTGTATTGTGGGTCGAATCATTCATCAGACACGCACTCAATGGGACGGAGTTTTTGTCTTACACGATGGTAGGTGAAAGTCTGGACCATTCTGCGTAAATCTGGTGCTGCAAAACTTTACATGAAGGTTGCAACATTGGCGTTGGAAATTGACAATGTGATCTTAAAAACAAACCTCTCAACTCTTGCATTGTTCAGGATGCATTGCAAGATTCGAGAAAATTCGATCCATACATCGCCTGTCTGCGTTTTTGTTGTCGTGTTGAATAGTTGGGTCTGTCGCGTGGCACAGTAAGTAACGATACTACAGTAAATATTCGGAGGTGTGCGATATGCCGTGGTTGCCCTCATGTTCATAACTCCGAATGGATCCCTCTGTTGTGTTCATCCTTCCTGATGCCCTCAAGACTCAATAATAATAATTAAGTACTTGGAGAGCATATATGAGATGGTATAATCGAGGCAGAAGAACGGCATTTCTCAAAGTATGAAGTAGCAAGGGAAAGAAGGCTTGCTTATAAATTCCGCAAGTTTCGATGGCGACCAACGTCGGGAGACTTCATGAGCGGCTCAAACCTGGTCACGACTCCCATGTTATAGATCGGCATTCACAGAATTGAAACCGTGAAATACAATGTCATCGCTCTGCTTTCGTACCGAGTGACTATGAAAATGTTTTCGCTCACCCAACCAGTGAAAGTCGAGTTTCTTTCTTACTTGGCAGTATGAGTTACTATGGATGCAAGTAACCCAAGACAATTGACGTTTTCCTTTGGAAAAGGAAATTCGTTGTGATCGGAAACCGATCGATCTATGATAACGACGCGTTGACTTTCCCTAATTTTCTCTCATCTACTACCACCATGACAGTATGTCTGATATTTCTCAGTACTCCACAGAAACGGAACAGTATTTAACGACGTTCAAGACTCGCTGACGACCCCGAAGGGTATACGACAAATTTTACAGGGTCGTGTCAAATTGACAATATCTCCAATCGGCAAGAGGAATCCGGGGGTGAATACGCTCGCGACGAGACTGTCGGCCAGGCCGTCGGCATAGAAGACATTGAGAATAGTAAACCTTCTACGGCATCTGCAGATACGCGTTAGTCGATTATTGCTTGCCGTAGCCATCGGGCACTTATTGTTATCGAGGCGCCTATTACTTTAATTATTACAGGTGTACACGTTCTCACATGATCGTCAACAAGTGGCAGGGTGGACGGACCTGAATTCGGACTCTCATTCTATCCAAATGAACGACCATTGATTGTTCATTTCTCTACACTTGATTGTTATCGAACATGTACAAGAGGAGGGTAGCTTATTACTATGATGGTGCGTCCTGCTGCTTGCAAGTCTTTTCTCGTTGACTTTGCAAACCGGCACAGCTGATACGGGCGCGTACACTTATGGTCTCGGCCACCTCATGAAACCACACCGAGTCCGTGTTACACATGAGTTAGTTGATGCATATGACATGCTGGGCAAAATGCAAGTCTTGGTGCGTTGCGATCTCAGGTCCGGTATGGTTCACTTGAATCTCAACCCTCGATAGAGACCTAGAAGGGCGTCACCAAAAGACATGACCGCCTTCCATACCGATGAATACATACATTTTCTTCAGCGTGTGACGCCAGAGACTGTGGAGGAAATGACCGGTCACGGAACCAGATGTAAGTCCTTCTTCATCCCACTCCCGTCACGGCTTTGTTACTTGATTTCTAGTCCTCGTCGGTGACGACAACCCAGCCTTCGAGGGTGTATTTGAATTCTGCTCCATATCCGCTGGAGGTTCAATATGTGCGTCGAGTCTAGGATCCACGGTTGTATATTGCTCACATCTTCGCAGCTGCTGCTGAGCGAATAGCCTCCGGGGCGGCAGACATTGCGATTAACTGGGCTGGAGGGCTCCACCATGCCAAAAAACGGGAAGCTTCTGGCTTTTGTTACATCAACGACATCGTCCTCGCAATTCTAGAGCTCCTGCGGACGCATCCACGTGTTCTGTACATCGATGTAGATTGCCATCATGGTGATGGAGTTGAAGAAGCTTTTTATACCACAGATCGCGTGATGACGTGTAGTTTTCATAAGTTTGGCGAATATTTTCCTGGAACTGGAACACAGGAAGACAAGGGGAGGGGCAAGGGGAAGGGTTATTCCGTCAATATACCCTTGAAGGATGGTATAACCGACGAGGCTTTCATTAGCGTTTTTGACCCAGTGCGTTCTTGATTCCTTTCTATTTTCGCGTATCAATGACCGGTCCGATCTCCAAGATAATAGCAAAGATTCTGGAGGTCTACCGTCCGACTGCGGTCGTGTTACAGTGCGGTGCTGATTCTTTAGCAGGAGACAGGCTTGGATGTTTCAATATCACCATGGAAGGACATGCACATTGCGTGCAATTTCTACGGAAATACGATATACCCTTGATATTACTAGGCGGAGGCGGGTATACCGTGAAAAATGTTGTGCGTACTTGGGCATATGAAACAGCTTGTGCGTTGGGTATCGAGAACGACATCGACCTGAATCTACCGTGGAATCAATACTTCGAATGGTTCGGCCCACGTTACCGACTAGAAGTCGTCGGCAATAACATGGAAGACCTTAATGTGGTAGATGGAACACTTGATAGAGTCAGGTTTGTAATATCTTCTCATTCTGACGTGACTAAACTCACAAGAAATTTTTTTGGAATAGAACTACTGCCTTGCAGCAATTACAACAACTACCGGGTGCACCTTCTGTCGGTATGCAAGATGTTCCCAGACAGGGAATAGGCGAACATTTAGGCTTTCGCTATGACCCCATGGAGCATCAAGATAATTTGGATATCAAACTCGCCCGTAAGCAATCAGTCAATAGTGTCACCCTTATCTAACTTGGAGTGTAATAGAACACGCAAGATACGTGTACGACCTACAAGAATCGGATACCGACACGTCCGACGATGAAAAATCCTGGGACTCTGATTCGGACGAGTCGCGGGCACAGCCCAAGAAACGCATGAGTATTTTGAACGGGCAATACGCCGACCCGACGCCTGTGTACGACTCAGCCCCGGCACCCGGCTACGACCACCAGGCCACGGTGCCGCACGTATACCCGTATGGGTATAGTGGGTACAGCTACGGCTTTGCCGAGCTGGACATGCACGGGGCTATGTTTGCGCAGAATGCGAAGCGGCGGTTCTTCCACAACGGGTCACGCTGGGATGAGACGGTTGAACACGTTATTGTCAAAAGGTACGGTGTATCACCGTTACCGCGGTCTGCTGGCGTCGTTGGGCGCATGATGGAGAGAGGTGGGAGACAGATTGCGGATGATGATATGGATGAGGATGAATGGTGATCGGAATGCCGGTCGCTCGTGCGAGGTCCAGCAAGTGGTTAATTGTGTATGGCCAGTCTTTTGTGTCGCCTGAGTATCTAGAGGCGCTTGTTGTATATCACAAATTTGTATATCTTGTCGACCAGACTGATCACTAACTACATGTGAGAAGAGAGATGTGGTGTTTGCATTTTGTTGATGGTGAATTGTACGGAGTTGTAATGTAAAGGCAAGGCAAATGGACATGCTCCGAGAATATCAAGATAAATATAATTTCCCTCGGTTCAATCAGAAGGTTGATGTTTACTCGTTCCCTTGATTATCATCATCAATTGCAATTTAATTTGTCTCCGACTGCTACGCACTCATAGCGTTTGTGCTCCTTTCTTAGAAAATGATTCGTGCCGACTTGAGTCGTGAAGTTCAGGGCATACTTTTGGTTGTTTAACGTCAAAGACAAAAAACAGGGGGATCTGTCAAGCGATGCGACAAGGGCCTACCTGCTGAACATGATGTTGGAAAATGTCGATCAACGTCACGACTGTTTAGCTGTTGCGCAATGGCCATGAGGGAATGAAGAGTAGTATCCCTATCAATGACAGTTGCGTCGAGGGGAGGCGGGGAGTTGAAGTCAAGGAAAGCAGCTTTGTCAAACGTTGAAGGGAGGAGGTCATAGAGTGAGAGCAGCGCCACCAGACGCAGTCGCAAGGTCTTCGAATCGCTTGAATCTGGACAAGTCATAGGGGTGCGATGAAGCGGAAGTTATTCAGAATCGCTTATTATGCAGGTGCAAGATATAGCCAATGAACAAGAGCTAGATCAAGATTGTATGCCAAACTGAGTGGTAAAAAGAGCAATACCCGACGACGCCATGTTTACCCTTGCTAATTGGAACGAGAGCCCCCCGTGTTCCATCGCTATCATTTCCGGAATTTCGTCACACAGATTGGGTTAAAACACCTAGATATCTCCTAAATCTTGCAGGCTCAGGCACTCCTACATGGGGTTGTGATAATTGCGCGTCTATCTATTATAACCAACAGATATGTTCCGCAAGGGTACAAACGGAGAGACGAATATCGCGATGGATTCACGTCATCAGATTTTGACTCGATGAAGTGAATAGGACAACGCGATATCAATCAGAGATATCTCCCTGCTTCTCTTGATAGATCTTTGCACTGATGGCCCGGACAGCAGCTAGATACAGACTTATAGCATGACTAGATCCCCTCAATGGCTAAACCTTCGTTGGGTCATTCCAATTGATAAGACATGCTGAGAAGTTGACAGGGTCCATCAAAATTGGGGAAATCGAGAATTCTTCGAATTTTCTACATAGTCATGCCTAAACACAGCCAGAAGTCGTCGTATGTACTTATCTAGACAGGACAGGGTAAGGATTGCCAATCAAGTGGATCGAAGGTCTTCTGACAACTGAATGCGAGGACCGCACGGGTAGGAGTAAACAGCGACTCCCTGATGCATGCAGGGTGATTGCTTCAAAATATTCGGTCATAGAGGACTCCAAAGAAATATCTCCGTCAACAAAATTACCGCTGTCCATATATCGTCGCGAAAACAGCGAGGCGCCAATGATTCATTGATTATAATTCCGGAAGCATCGAAGTGACGCTGGAAGGCTCACAATCGAGCCACGAAGTCATGGAGTTGTTTTCTGTGCGCATTTGTGAACTTGTGATCCTGTACATGTGCTGACATTCTAAATGATTATCCAGTCATGTGGTAGAACCATCCGCTTCAAGCGCGTTTGAGTATTCTGTGCTGCAGTCCAATGATGCCGAACATCGCTGGCTAGAAATCCCGATTGGAATCAGCAAGGTTTACACTTGTAATACCGTTAGTTCAGACAGGGTCTATTCAACTCAGAAGTTTGAGGGTCGGCACAACCTGGCGTACAAAACGCCATCTTTCCGCCTCAATGTGATATGGACACTCGTTGCTATAACGTCAAAGCCGGTAAAGGGAAACTTGGGCCTTGCCGCATTCACGCTTTGATATCGAAAGGTCTGCCTTAACAACTCGAAGATCACCACTTTCTCTCCGTCCCCTACATCTGGTGATAGCCTCTTCTAGAAAAAGGTTCCTTTGACTCAAGCATACTCTCAAACTTCGGCCATTCGACCCGACCCGTGAACTCAACTAAGGTTATATTTGTTAAATTTCTAGAACTGATTGTCATGATATCGTTGAAAAGCTAGATGTGTTAACAGTTCTTCGTGCTCGATCGGATTTAAGATATTGTCACGATCTCAAACTGAATAGTACTGCGATTAGAATCTGGGCTTAGCCTAAAACGACGCTCCATCAAATTCACATACAGCGGCAACATCGAAGACGAAAAGGAGACTCTAATTTCAGAACCAATCTCATGCATGCGCTTATGCTTATTTTGTCCAACCCCTGGCTTTCAATTGCACTCCGTAAGGTCAAAGGCGAGAGAGAAGTGACTAGAATGTGTCAGGTTGTCACACCATATAGCCCCTTAAGTATATCTGCCTGAGAATTGGATGTGCAATAGAAAAAGATATCATTTTGTGATCGACTATGCTCAAGTAAGGACCTCTGTGCCATTCTCGGTGATAAGAACCATATGCTCTGCCTGAGCACTACGTGCACAGTTCTGAAAATCAGTGAGTTTCAAAGCCTTGTGAAGAAATGGAGTGTTCACTTCTGTTGAAGCAGTCCATCCATCGGGGAAAATCCAACCACGGGGATTCGAGCCCTGAATTAAAGAAGGCTGTAATCATTCGAATCAGCGACATAGAATATATGAGGATAAGCTCCACTGACTTCTATAGTAAAGCAATCGCCGGGTAACATGACCCCCGGCTCATCGTTCACTGCATGTCCAAACACGTCTAGCTTCAGTACTCGATTAGCAATGATCTAAACTAACTGCATACGATGGTGTAATATCCAGGGAGGCCGATGAAACACAGTCCCAATACCATGGCCGGCAAATTGAGTAGATATTGAATAATTCGTATTGCACGTCAGCTCATGAATGGCCTTTCCAATGGCTCGAAACGGTCGTCCTGGACCACAGGCATTAATTCCTGCTTGGAGTGCTTCGTTGGTCAAATTGATTAGCTCTCGGCCTTGTTCATCCTTCAAAGGTTGCAATTAATATTAACCATGGTGAGGGTGAGATGCATACCACATTGCCAACTAGGTATGTTTGAGACGTGTCACCGTGGTAACCATTAAGGTAAACGGTTACATCGATGTTGATTATATCTCCGTCATGTAGCGGTCGGCTGAGGGGGTCGCTATCAGTTTTTTCATAGTGATTGGAATGATTTTTACATACTCGTCAGGTATTCCATGAGCTATGATGTTGTTGATACTATCATCGACTCAATATTGAGTAAAGAAGAGAAGATGGAAAGGAAGTTGTACCTGGTACATATTGACCGAGGAAAATTTTGATATAGAAGGGGAGAAGGATATGCAGAATGCGCGATAATGAACTCGTGAACGGACGCATCGATGCTATTCGTAGTAATGCCAGGCTTGGACGATTAAGTATTTCGGAATAATTCATAAGCAAAAAGCGTATATACCTTGACAAGCGTTCCAGCATGATTCCTTACTCTTCTCGCCAGATTCGCCGCATCTCGTAATCGTGCCTCCGCCTCCTCTCCTAACGTGATTCTTTCAGAAATGGTACAACCTGAGAAGTTTTGTCCTGGCTTAGCATAGGGTGGTCGTTTTATGTTGTCCGGTACATTTCGAGGTGTAATGTGGGATGTACCCCAGACAAACGGTTCCTCAGGAAGAATGACGCTGTAGTTGCCAAAATCAAGGTCTCGCTCAGAAGTCGTGAATTTTCGTCGATAGGAGAAAGATTGACGAGCAAAAGAAAACAGACGAGGACCTAACCTGCATGAGGTTGAGAGACATAGCCAAGTCGACATGAAACAGAACAAACGGATTTGGAAGCGGCAAATACGGGCCGATTTATGCCGGCATAATTTCAACATAATCTTCTCTCAGGAGTTGAAGAGAACCTGGAACACCATCGAGTGCATCCAAGTATGGGTGATTGTCTCAAGATTAAGCGCCGAGGTGATACAACATCCCAATGATATTTCTGGCTGTTGACAGTAGAACTACAACCTCTAAATCGGTGTGCCGACCCTCTCATACAAGAAATTAGACAGGACCTGGGTCAAATCCACACCCTCCTTCCCTACCACGCCATTACTCTTCGCGATGATTGGTTTTGCCTTGTTCAAAAGTGACTGCAGATCAGTCACCATCTCTCCTGACATCCCCCGCCTCAACCGCTCGCCCAACGTTATTGACGCCCTCGAGGCTCTCCGTTCAGCTTTCGACGCGTCCAGGCGCTGTGTGTCAACCGACATGGTCTCCTCCTCTTCTGGAGCTGCAGGCGGCGCGTTGTCTGGCTGTTGAGACAATATGATGACCAACTGTGTGACTGCATACATTAGAACTCCTTCGAGATTCTTACGTGCCGTCAAAACAGCCTCGCGGACATCTAGAGGCGCATATGTTGATGTACTTGCTGTAAGACTTTGGCCAGCTGGTCGATTGACAAGTTCACGTAAAAGGTCTAACGTCGACGTTCCTAACTCTTGCAGCGTTCCTATTGACGCAGACTCACTGAGGATCACTTTAGAATGCTAAGAAATATGGATCGATCAGGCCAGATAGATGAGCAGGATTTTAAAGAAGGACTAACCGGCTGAACTGTCGCATACTGATTAGGCCACAAGTCCTCATACCCCAACAGGATAGCCTCTGCATGACTGGTGGCGATAAGAGTCGTGATAATGTTCCCCGAAAGCCGATATAGCCGATGTACAAGGTGCGCAATCACAGGGCGTTTCAACGGCTCTGTCGACGGAGGGTCCTTCTCAAATTGCGCACGTTCTTCTGTCGTAAGAGGCTCGAAAAGACTAGTGAGATGGTTCGGGTGCGTGATTGCATAGTTGAGCTGCTGAAGAAGCTGTAGAGCATGAACAGAAAAAGCCTTGAGGACCTTGTCGACGACGGAGTTCGGACTCGCTGACGACGGCGCACTGAAAGCAATTGATTGGAACAGGTTGACCACAAGCTCAATTTCCTCGAGGAGAGCGAATGTTATTGGATCTCCTATAGTCCATTTCAACGCCCGAAGAATCTGTTCTCCATATAGCTGAACAAATCCGCTAGCTTCTACATCAAAATAGTGGTTATGCCTGCCTAAAGCCGATATGATGCCAGTAACAATGGCCAACATCGAACAGTAGGCAGAGTGCGCGGGACTACGCTCGTTGGGTAGCTCAGGAAGCAGGACGTCGATCATTCCAGCGCTAATCGCAGCACTGATGAAGTTATTACTATACGCCGCAAGTACACCATCACTAGCAAGACGTTCGGCCGCGGTAGGTATATTGGCGAGGGACATGTGGAACAAAAGTAGGTGAGGAACATAAAGAGGCTGTTTCTTCGCCAGGAGTAGAGGAAGGTCGGAAAGGCCAACTAGGTCGGAATGGACGAAGAGATTGAGACTTCTCCTGATAATGTCCGTTTCCTGGCATCGCGCCAACCAGAGAGTTGATGATGGATTGACTTCCAGGTGAGTGCATTGCGCGAACACGGCTATTAGTAAATCCATGTCTAGATCAAGCTCTGGATCGAGCCGCGTGCTGGCTGATTCAAAGACGAGTTTGAGGGCATCGATGACGAGGAAGAGGGAGGTCTCCACAAATGAGGTGACCGCCAAGCGTTGTTCCGCATTCACAGCCTTCGGTCGTCGCACAAGATTGCGACAATGCCGTGCGCAGAAGTACAATATCTGCATCAAGGTACGATGGAAGGGCACCGAAACCGTCCCAAGGAACGATTGAGCGGGTGATTGTGCATCGTTCGTAATGATGTTGTGGACATTGCGTACCATATCAATGAATGACGCCACTTCTGGAGGCTTGTCTGACGGTGAGAACCATGCCAACTCAATCATAGAAAGAAGCAACGAAAGTCTCCGTCCATGGATAATGGCCATCATATCCCCCTGTCGGTCCTCTTTTGCTATATCGTACGAAATAGTCGCACAAATTGCCAGGATAATGGGCCGGACGACAGTATCGCCCCGAAGGTAAGAAACAACCTTTTGGAACAAGAGTTGCCAAGATTCCGCAAGGGCCGCCTGCGAATGCGATAATGAGAGGTTCAGGTTGATCGACAATAACTGTTTCTCAACAAGAATAACGGTATCATCGTCATCCATCGAGTTGGCCCCTTTGGCATATGCAAGCAGGCGTCTCCGCAACAGTGGCACAGAAAACGCAAAGTTATCGCCAAACTCCCGCTGCTCCAATGGTTCCTGGCACGCCAGTTGCTCTAACGTCAGACCTCGATAATCCTTCCTAAGTTGTTCTAAGAGTGTATCGTATATTCCGGGGTCGTACGAACTGGGCGCTGCCTCGCAAACGAGATCATTCAACTCTTCCTCAGATTTGAAACGTGGCGCAATCTGCAGGAAACTAGTCGGTTTCGCCGTCGACGGGGCATTACCATGCAGCCGAAGGTGGATGTCGATATCACGACCCAGAATATTAACCACATGTGACTTAGCAGCTATCTTGTACGCCGTCGACGACACAGCACTGTGAAGATTCGAATGCTTCACCCCATCAATAACTTCAAAATCTGACGCCTCGTACTCCGGCATGGGACCCACTTCCTCACAGGCGATCGCCGAAATTTGCTCCCAGAACTCTCTATCCTCTCGAATCGCCTGCAACGCCGCCTTGTGTTCCAAACCACGCTGCCACACGACGTCGAGAAAGTTCAAAACCGAACACAAGAGCTGTGGGTTGATATCCCATATGTGTTTCCAGTTCGAGAGAACCTCGCATGCAACATCAATCACACTGGTCGTCTTCGTCTTCTCCGCTACCTGCCTTCCCTTATCCTGCACTTCCGCCGCATCTCCCTTCCCGTTGTCCTTCACCAAACCCTCCCTTGGTGTCCTAAACTTGCCCGTCACAAACAATCCCGCCAACGCCGGCTCCTTATCCACTCCGAGCGAAATAAAAGTCCACACAGCATTCCGCAATGCCATGTCTTCGTACGGATGCTGAATAATTCTCACCAGCGCCGCCACCGTCGTTTCTGGGTTAGACAGGTGGGCAATGATCGTCGGAGGAGATGGTTGCACGGCGGACAGCGATTTGCAAAGGGCATGTAATACTCGGATAGCCTCAACGGGCACTGTTGTTCCAGCGTCGCGCTCTTTAACGTACAGCGAAAGAACATCGATAGGGTCGACTTTAGTCCGGCTAGAAGTGTGCACTGACATCCCGCCCGTGATACGTGCACACAACGCCTGCTCGAGAAGACACGGTTTTGAAGCCACTACAGACGCCTGCTTATACGTCAAAACGAGCCATGTGAGGCGCAAGTGTGACTCCAAGAGAGAGATTAACCGCTGAGCATCGCCATACCGCCGAGCCGCATGCAAGTTCTTCAAGCTTTGGTTCCCGGAGGATATGGACGAAACAAGGGGATTGATAGTAGAACTTGTCGCCTTGAAAAGGAGCGCGTCCACGATGGCCTGGCTGAGTGCCGCGAACGGTCGTTCTTCCAGAGTCGGCGGCGCATGTTCCAACACCTTGACATAGAACGACGTCACCCGTCTCCCGATCTCGAATCTATCCCCGAGCTGCATATATTTCCACCCCAAATGTTCAATCCAGATTTCGGTATGGACGAACCGGGCTGCACGAAGGAGGACCTCCTCCTTTATCTGCTGGAGTCGAGGGTTGTCGGGAAGAACCGAGGACGCTGCTTCCTGGAAGAGCTGTTTGATGAGGTGGAGAAGGCCAAGTGTCATCGTGTACTGCCCCGTTGCACGTTCCGCTGCTAGCGCACCCGATGCGAAGCCCATTGAGCACTCGTTTCTAAACAGAGTAGTGGTGGAGCGGATGTACAGCCAGACGCGGTTGGAGTAATTCGGGAGTGCAAGCAACGCTGAAAGAACGCTCATGGCAGACGTAATGAGCTGAGGACGAAGTTGTGTTCTTGTGCGCGGGTTAGTCTGTGAGAGCGCATCCTCGAGTATCATTGTCGTAAGCTGCACAAGATCGGGCGGCTGCGTCTCCGTCATCGTATGAGCCACAACAGGAACGCCACTCTCCAACGCCTGCATAAGCTGCTCCGCCTGTGCGGTGTTATCCTGTATAAGACTCCGCAAGAGGTCCAGGCAATGCATGACAGTCTCCTCATCATCTCCTCCGTCCGTCTCCATACCTAAATCCTCCAGCCTGATCACCTTTGTCTGTGGACTTCCTCGCCGGGCAAACGATACGTCCTGGTATGCACTCGAACCTAGACCTGAAGAAAGCCGCTGACGATTGACGTAGTCCGTTAGGAGCTCAAGAATGACTTTCCACCCCGAATGCTCATGCTGCCACAGGATGACGGCGTACTCACCCCCATCGCTCAACGAACGGCCCACCGAATGCGCGGGGAGCGTGCTTCCTCCCGGCAACGTTATCGGCCGCGTATTGAAGAATGTAACACCCAATTTTGGTCTCTCCACCCTCTCATACAACGCATGGGCACCCGACAACGCGCTTAGAGGCACGACTTGCGTGTACGTATGCAGAGTCTCGAGGTAATAAAACACATGACTAGCACAAACCAGGCGTTCCTCCGCTATCGGCTGTCCTTCGTCTGAATGACAAGCGATAGAAAGAGTGTCATAATCGAGGAATCCAGAGGCTGTCATAGCACGGAGGAGGCGGATGAGGGGTTTGAAGTGGATAGGGAAACGGGAGCGGGCGACGTCAAGGATGGCGCGGCGGGCTGTGCCATGGTGCCAGTCGGCCTGCCAGAATTGTGCGCATATACCGGCAATGGAACGGCTTTCGCTGCGTCCGAAGAGGGATATCCAAATGTCAACGAGAGCGTCAAAATCGTTGATTTCTTCGACGACGACGAGCTCAAGAAGAGCAATGACCAGGCCTTGGGTAACAATGTCAGGATATCAATCGTTAAGTGGTTGAGTCAGATGTACATACCTTTTAGGACGGAGCGGTATGCGATGGCGTTGGGATCTGTTATTGTGGAACCCTTCTTCCAAGCAACAGCAGTGACAAAGAGGGGCGACTTGGTCAACATGCCGGATAGTATGTGGAACAATGGTGACTCTCGATGAGTACACCTAGTAGCCAACTCCTGATGTTTGAAAATTTGCGAGGACCGGCTGGATAGCCCAGGCCTGATGGAATCAAAGAAGGCTTTGTACGACTCTGGCACGTCCTGAGCCTTGTCCACCAAACACGAGAGAACGTAGGCCCAAGAAAGTGTAGTGCACACATTCAGAGGATCGTCTTGATACTTAATTACCATGTCATGTATTTTCTGTACGGATTGAGGAGAGGAGACATAGAAATTCTTGTCCATGGGGTTGTCGGAGATCTCATATTGTTGGGGATCAGACATTCTCTCGAGCTCGAGTACTTCAACCATGAGGAGTTGCCAGAGAACAAGACAGTCTGCAAGAGCTGACTGGCCCTCGTCGTCGAGAAGCAGCCGTTTGTTCTCCTGCCGCTGTCCTAACTGGCCTGCATAGCCCGTCTCAAAAATCTTCTCCACTAACGGCCCACTACACGGCAAAAATCCCCACATTGACCAGAAAATGACCTCGAGGGCGACCAGTTGTTCTTTTACATTTTGTTTTGCCCATCGTGACGCGATTTTGGGGTTTACGCTCATGGAGTCTGGTAGGGCTTCTTTCGTTTTTCGTACATATTGGTCAATGAGAGATGTCACAAAGACAAGTCGGTCAGGTAACAGTGCGTCAATGAATTTCGTAGCGATGACATGAATAGGGTCTTCTGAATCTTCGAGAGCGCGTAAAAGAGGTATGAATGACCGAAGAACAAATAGGCGTTCGGAATAATAGAATGGCGTGATGGCTTCGACGAGTTCTTCAACCATGGAAGACGCATCCTCGGCCTTGGGAGGTAGACCCTCGTTGTAGAGGAAAGACCGTAATAATACAAGCGCCTGTACTTCGTCAATATCGAGATTTTTGCTAACGGCGAAGATGAACTCCTTGTCGGGCTCCTCAATCTTCACAACGACTCCATCTGCAAGGGTAGCAGAACCCTTGTTGATCGCGGTGCGCGACGCGTCACAGGGCTTTCCAAATGGTCGTGCGAGCTCTTTGAACTGGCCTTTACGTGGCTCAAGGTACTGCGCAATCTGTTCCAGGTGCACACCCTCATGGTGCCCTGACAGAATTGTGTGCAATTGCTGGTATGTTCTTCAAGAAAATTATACAGTTCAGTCGTCATACGACAAACAGATAAAATAGGAGACACATACACATCAATCAGGTCAGATCTTTTGGAGTCGTCCGACATAACCTATCGAAAGAAGAAGAGACTTCACCGTGAGATGGTGTGTACCGTGCACGACGAATTGAAAGTGTTGTTTGGTTTAAATGATGTTGCGCAATATAGCATTGAACCGCAAAAGAAAAACGCCTTTCCTATGTAATTATATTGATTTTAAGTCTCTGTCTGTAGATGTCATAGGAATCACTGGAAGAGAATTTCATGATCAAGGTCGTTTCGCTTTCTTGCTTAATATTGATACTGAGTGTTATACCAGCATTGAATGAGTGTGCCATTATAATATACACGAGAAAGATTCTATAGGCTGCAACATACATGCCGGATGACCGCGTCAACGGCCGCCGCGAGCATGTGGCTATCCGGCTCTGGCGAGACTTAGTGAATCAAATAATCAGGTTTCATAGCAATATACGTAATTCTCGGCAAAGCACTACGCGTCCAAACGGCAAGCTGAGCTCTGCATGCAATTTCAGTCTATAAACTTGCCTGCATTCCTCTTCTCACTCCTCATCATTATCGTCTCCTACTATAGATTTTCAGCTGCCAACATGCCTGCACTAAACGCTGTGCGAACTGCAAACGCCGCATTCAAACCTGCCTACACACCCGTCGCCATATTCGTCGGGGGTACCTCTGGGATCGGCCAGGGCCTCGCAGAGGCATTCGCCCGGCACACCAAGGGAAACGCTCACATCATCCTAATTGGACGCAACCGCGCCGCAGCGGAGGCGATCATCTCTCAGTTCCCTAAACCCACGGGCTCCACCAAGTACACGCATGAATTTGTGCAATGTGACGTGTCGCGCATGAAGAATGTCGAGTCCGTGACGAAGGAGCTTCTTGCGCGTGTTCCGAAGATCAACTTCTTGGTTATGAGCCCAGGTTTCATGACCATGAAGGGAAGGGACGAGACGGAGGAAGGGATCGACACGAAGCTTGCGGTTCACTACTATGCACGGTGGAAGTTCATCGATCGTCTTGTTCCCGCATTGGTAAAAGCGAAAGATGCTGGAGAAGATGCAAAAGTCCTATCTGTCCTCGCTGCTGGAAAGGGTAGCGAGATTGATCTCAACGACCTTGGTCTCAAGAAGACATTCACCGTCACAAACGCTGGGTTAACTACACCTACGTACAACGATCTTATGCTCCAGGTAATGAGCTTCATACTACCCGCACTCCTGCTGAACTTCCCCAAACAGGAATATTCCAAGAAATACCCTGACCTGACCTTCGTCCACTCATATCCTGGATTAGTTGGATCATCCTTGATGTCCTCTTCCGATTCAACAATCCTTAACATAGTATCTCCTTTCATGCGCCCGTTCTCCACGAGCATTCAAGATTGTGGCGAATATATGTTGTATGGCCTTTTAAGCAACAAGGCAGGGTTTTACCGCGTCGGCTCGCGGGGAGAAGATTTGGGAATGAAGAGGTATTTTGGATCGGAAGAGGCTAGGAAAAAGCTATGGGAACATACTGTCCAGACGACAGAAGTACGGCCTTGATCGTTATCTCTCACATCTAGGCTATATCGCAAATTTGTATTGTTCAAAGTCATCGAGCCTTCCTATCATTCTCCTAATATGGTTTGTGTAAGATTCATATCGATTTTCCAGGCAAACATATTCCCAATCTCCTGCCATAAGTCTGGAACCAGAAAATGGTCCAGTCCAAAAATTGTATCTTCTCTACAGAAGGAACTGAACTAAAATAGTCTTCTACCATGCGAACCGCTTCGACCTATCTGCGGTCTATTGGACTTGAAGGCATCGGGAGGACGAGGTTTGGCGGATTTAGCAGGCAGGCCGGACACTTGACCGTCTTCATCAGAATCGGATGCTTTTTTTCTGGACTCGATTGGTTCCTTCTCCTTCTCTCCATGAGCGTTATCATCCAGAAGCTCCCCCTGAAATTGAGTCTGATCAACAACCTCATCGGCGGCACTTATACTTGCTTCCTCTGTGCCACTGTATCCCTTGACTTGATTTCGAATTGTTCTGATCTCATCGCTGAATTCCTTGTTGGCGATAGTCCGGCAGACGCCAAAAGATTTCCTTCCCCACTGTGTGCTATGCACCGCCTCTCTGATTCTAAACAATCTGATCGTTGTCTCCTTCCCAAGGCTCTCGACTTCATCACTCGAAAACTGCCGCCTCTGGACCGTTTCGACAAGGGACATTCGAAGCCATTGAGCTACATTGTTTCTGGCAACGACTACCCTTTGTATTGCTGACAAACTCGTCGTAGCACCGAGCTCGGCCTGAAGTTCGTCCTCAACCAGACCCATACTACTCGTCCTCGACAGGTTTTGCGCGATACGTTGCTCTCTAATTCTACAAATACGTGCAGTGGTTTCGCATCCGAGCTCCAAAGCCTCGACATTGGACAATGATTCGGGCCTCTCTACCAGTTCGAGGTACGATGTCCTGAGGAACTCGAGTACCCCAGTTTCGCGAGCACGAACAATCTGGTCGATGGAAGACATATCCCGGAGTTGTAACTCGTTCTGAAATTCATCGGTAACCGCAGAATTCCAGGTATCATCGTTCAAATCGTCAAGAAGGGTTCTAGACGAGTCACGAATGCGGCAGATCTTCAACGCGAGTTCAAAACCGAGTTTTGCCGCCTCGTCCGTCGAGAGACTGCCTTCTCTGCGTATGAGCGAGATGAGGGAAGAAATCAGCCATTGCGGAATGTGGTACTTTTGTGCAAGGATAATCCTGTCAATCGGATCAATGTTCACCACATTCAGTTGTCGAATGGCCAAGTTGCGGATATCCAACATTTTCCACAGTGTGGACAACTTGAGTACTGCGATCCATTCTTCGGATGTAAAGCTGTTCGTCGACATAATCGACCTTGGAGTATGTCAAGGCGACAGCCCGTTACACTATATAGGTAAGGACGGCTTACAAAGGGTATAACAGCTTCAGTAAGGTACAAAATTCATCTCTGGAAACATCATTGAGAGATATGACATCGTGTTCCGACTTGCACCTCGCAAAGGTTGCTGCCAAGTCCTGGCTCTTGAGGAAATGGGACTTAGCTACCTTGAATAATGTGCCTTCTACCTGCCGGGAGTGGAAAATGTAGTGTACACCTAGAGATTTCACCCAAACCACTTACGTGGAAAATAGCTGTGTCCAAGTAGTATTCTGCATCTTTGAAAATGCCTTTTTCGGGACTACCGTCAAGACGTGGAGTGACTGGACGAGTAAGGAACTCATCAAACGGCGTCACAGATGGGCTTTGAGTCTCCAAAATTGAATCACGGTCGAAGTTTGTCCTTAGTGAGTTAGGCATCCAGGATAGAGGGGATGAGGACACAAGTTTTATAGGCCTGGTGTCGAAGAAGAACACCTCGTGTACTGCACAAGGCATCCGTCAAGGCGCTTGTTTTTGTCTTCTACACTATTTTTTTAGTACCGTCATATGGTTAAATGATCCAAAGCGCTGTTTATACGACTTGGGTGATGATAAGAACTACATCATGAGCGTAGTCTACTAATTGAATTTGATTGAAAGACGGAGACTTGGTGAAAGTCCATGAGGGTTGCTGTCACAATGGAAATGGCGGTCTATCTGGGTGGTGGATCATTCCAAGAAGCAGCCATGGCGCCAATTCATTAAGTTGTACGAGCACGTGTCAGTGTTCTTGCATTCTTCACGGCTCTGACAACAACTGAGCTGCACATTGCTGGAGGAAATGACGAACACGCCTTTTTGTCATGCTAAATCCGTCCCTGGATGGGAGTAAAACATCACAGAAGGTTAAAAAGCCACGGCGATCAAGGAAGCAGAATAAGACAACTGATTTGTGATAACAAGCGTTGCAAACCCTTGGTGTATGATGATTGATGAATTTATATGTGTGCTTGAGCGAAATCCTACCTGAACCTATACTGGCACCGTGATGGTGACATCATAAGGCCTGGGACCTTGGTATTGTAACCCATATGAAGGCGGAGTAGCTGGATTATACCAAGAAGAACGTTCTTAAGGTTAACCTTGCAAGTCAGCCTCGAAAACGGCTCCTCAGGGCTCGAGCAAGTAGTGAACATGCCTTTTCAATATCGTGTATGCTGGCTGATTCAGTCTTCAGAAAGCAGTGAGATAGATACGACAGAGTATGATGAACGAAGCAGAATAAGACAGGTGTTGCAAAGTTGCAAATCCTTGGTGAAATTACGTGTGTGCCTAGCTAAGTTTGGTCCTCTCTTTCACGTCATTTGGCTGACAGTCTTTCTGATTTGTTAATAGGGCAGATGATTTTTCATAACAAATAAGTAGATGTTACTCACGTGCTACAAAAAGGAATTGATTGAGAGAAATTTAGCAGACGACTTTCGGAGATATGTAAGCATTTTGAGTTAGATTATCATTAATGCATCATT
Organism: Termitomyces heimii; assembly: GCA_003313675.1. Classification (NCBI taxonomy): domain Eukaryota; kingdom Fungi; phylum Basidiomycota; class Agaricomycetes; order Agaricales; family Lyophyllaceae; genus Termitomyces; species Termitomyces heimii. The sequence goes on from QLON01007212.1 coordinate 20,959, forward strand.
CATCGACCACCGCTACGCATGGATGAAAGAAAGAACACCTCGCCTGATTGTAAACCACCTGTTTAATTATTTTTCTTTAAGAGCGAGACAAGCTGGATGATATTGGGGTTGTCGGCATCGAACTGGTCTCCCATGCTGTCGGAGAATGGAACAAGAATACGACGGCCGTACCCGGGAGGTATCATTCGAGGCAACTTTCAACACGAAACGTATCTGCCGTCTATCAGTGAAAGTTCTTCTGATTCGTTTCTTGAATTCATTGCAGCAGGAAGGAGACGGAAAAGTCTCCCTAGTCTCATCCCAAGAAGCGATGAAAAAAAGGGTATTTCAACTTAGACATGTATGAGCATGTACATGATCCACAGTCGCACTACAATGAAAAGAATGTTGTCTATGTGGTCTCACAATTTCCTTGAGAAACCCAAAGTATCAGAGCCTCCACAAGGTCCAGTGATCAAGCTCGAAACTTACGATTATTTCAGCTACAAAAGCAATGATGGTATGGGCCTGCATCAACTGCCGGATTCTTCGATTTCCTGAGGCATCCAATCATGTTCTCTGAATATCCATGGGTAGAAGCGTATGCGTCAGAGAAGGGTTTGTCCGCAATTCGCAAGTCCTTGTAAATGATGTTTTCTTTTGATTGAATGACATTGAAAGGAGAATTGAAGTCGCCAAGCGTACATTTCCGGTTCAAAAAGATATCTTTTAATCTTTGTGGAGAATCGAGGGTCGTTTGGAACTTGACACAGAACAGTAGATACATTGTCTGGGCCAACGGATTTCCGACCATCGACCACAAACGGGATAACCACCTCCTCCCGCTTTATTTATAAGGCACAAGTTTGCAGCACCACGTGCAATGACCGCATGGAGGAGGTTGCGATTAATGGCAGAGGTATCGTGAATCCTGATGAAGTGATTATAACGCATTTCTGCATACTTAAAGCATTCTTCAAGCGAGACTTTATCCTCGTCCTTGCGTATGCGCCTTGGGTATCCAGCAAGAACAACTGGGAAGCAATTTTTACAGCTGACAAGAGGCTCTGCCGTATCGCCAGGTTTATATTCTTCGTCTTCATCGACTTCGGAAGTTTCGGCGCGCGCGGAGCTTTGAGTATCCGATCGCAGCAAAGCCTTCAGTAAATTGGTTAACTTGATATTCCTTTCCTTCAAGTAGGGCCACTGTCTCGCCGTGATCGCCGTTGTCAAGACTGGGGTCTGATAACACTTTTTCGAGAAGCTCGGCTGGATGTAATCATTTTTCGCGGATGATGTGGGAGGCACCCTTTGCCAGAATAGGTTCCGAGGGATCGCTTCTTTACCGTCTTTCATTGCAATACAAAGTCGCATGTGTTTTTTTTTCACCTGCCCGACCTCAGAGGTATTATTGCTAACGTCGTGCGATTAATAGATAAGGACAGACGGGTGGCCATCAGAAGAATTGCTCCTTAAACATGGAATTGGCGGAGATAACCCACCGATGAAGTCTGAAATATTCAATTCACCTGAAGCTCTCACGTTGTTGTGAACGTCTTATCCACCCAGAAGCTTCGTGGCGGAAAAGGCCACGATGTATACATTCGCGTTCCATTTTGGTACCTTCCTTATAGCGTGTCCCAGACCTATACATCATGTCAAAGAGGTCAAGAGGCGATGCTCTTGTGGAACGTACAGTGGCCGGCCCAACTTGCACATCCATTCATCACTAACCATCTCGCTAAGGTAACGTTCTTTTGCTTTCGCTAAACCTTCTGCTAGCTGATCGAAAGTCGTCTCAGTAAAAGCAGAGATTAGTGTGAGATTGTGATTGTGGAATGCGCGTAGAATGATCCAGTTATGAAGGCAAGGCATAATATTACACCTCGCCGTCCGTGGATAGAGACAGCTAAACCAGTCTAAAAGACATTTTCTCCTGACGCATCTACTATGGGGATGAACAAACCATGGACTTTGTCGACTGCGAGCACAACAGCTCTGTATTCTTGGCTTCCCGCATAGGAGGTCTGAGAATCCTTCAAAAGTGAAGATTCCTACGTCCTGCAGTGAATGAGCCACAATGGATAAGCAAACTACTTGCATTGTCCAATCTTGGCAAATTTTCGGCCTTCAAGACACTGTCATAGAATTGTTTTCCGAAAACGCCAGGATGGTAAAATGATTAACCATTTATCATGAAAAACTCAAATTTGACTGCTAGTGTCTCCTGCACATATTATTGGTTCGAAGTTTAGCGCAATATATCGTCAATAGTTTCAAGGTACTCTTTAGTATACCCAAAGAGTGCTGACAAGAACGAATGACATCTCCACACCAGTGATCTGGTCACCTATTGTGGACAGGTATTTTTGCACTTTCTCATCCGATGGAGGAAAACCTAGTAGTCCAAAACCACGGTGAATACTGTAGATCAAAAGAAACAATGACTGCCTCACGCTGGTGATGAGGGAATCGGAGTGCCAATCATGCTTTCGGCTAGCTGGGTCAATCATGCGAGATTTGCCTGTCCCTGACGATTGGTCAATAGGAATGATTTGAGCATAGTTGTGCTTGTTACGTGGCTGCTTCGCATAAAATAGAACAGTCTTTTCCAATGCCTTGGATGCTGTCCCCCGAAATTCATACTTCCAAGAACGCACCGTTGCCCGCCGATACAAATAGATCTCGGAGGAGATTGGGTGCCTAGAATAAGATACATACCGTCGAACCCGATTTCATTTATAAATCTCGGGCGAGGCAGAGGGACGGATTCCAAGTCCTTTAAACCTAGAGATCTACAGCGTACGCAACCGTATTCTCGTCATTCTCCCCACATCTTGTTTTTAACAAGGCCTTGCAACTCGGGAGACGACTTTGACCAACTTTATTAACACGTACACAAGTGGCGCTGATTGGTTCAAGGGTGCCGCCATACCGCACTCCAAAGCCTGGCGATTACATCACCGACGGGCTTGCCCTGCAGGGCAATCTCAAACATCTTTAATTTCCGCGTCACTCCTTTCGTGCAACCTCATCGGGCATCCGCTATTTCTTTTCGAGTGGCATCTGGGACTCGGACGACAGGGAGCGTTTCTGATCATCATCAGGAGTGGCCACTTGTGACATAGTACTAGTTATATTTGATCTTGTTGTCAACTAATAATCTCCACAATCGATCATGTCGACGTCTCAAGGCCTCA
>QLON01007217.1:0-10429 GCA_003313675.1 Termitomyces heimii
CTTCCCAAACCAGTTGCTATTTTGTGGTTCTAGAAGTTGCCTCAACTAACATGCCCAGTTAATAAGAATGAACAATGAACATAGCATTTATTGATCAGCTTGGTTGGACATCATATCTCTGAATTCTTTTTAGCCCTTGGAAAAAACATGCAAGAACTATTGCCATCCATATTATACAAAAGGCATTAACCTGACTGAATTCAATAGAATCTGTCAAACACACTGTGCAAAAGTTTCCCGTCTGAAAACCATACCAGACGAGATACAGAACATAACGAGATGTTATGTCTGGAAATTATATATAGAACATAAACAAATTGTGTGTATATTAAAACCAACTTATCAGAAGCAAGGATAAGCATCGCCTTGAAGGTGTGAAGCCTCAGATCATCATGCATCAGATTCTGCACAGCTCCCCTGATGGATGTGATGGCGGAAGTTCCGTGACCCGGTTGCGTGCTCCTTGCTGGCGACGACCACTATTTCCTTCCACTTCTTTTGGGCTTCTCATCTCTTCTTTTATTGTGTCACAAGGTTGACTATCCCTAGACAGCATTGTTCATATCCTATAATACTTCGACAATGACTAAACCTTCATGTGGCTCTGACAACAAGGATGTAATCGACCAATCGTCGTTCTGGGACTCAAAAGGAGTAAATTGGGATGCACACAGGATAGGATGGGCGGTTGCAGGCAGTTGTACTGTTGTGGTGTGTTTAATCTTCCTGAACTATGCGGCACATTCTCGATAGACACTTGCAGACTCTTATCATATCCATCATCTCTGTCGGACGACATTGCAGGTACGGGTATCATACACAGTAATGCTGACATTTTTCAATTGGCCTTAGGAGTTACACAAACTCACGAGAGCAGCGGCAGATGTTGGTCTCTTATTTAAGCTCTTGGATCAATAATTACTCAGACCAAATACTAGCCTCCGCATCCTGTACATGCCCCCAGTCTATGCTATCATTTCGTTCTTCTCCTACCGTTTCTTTCGAGATTATACCTACTATTCATTCATTGAAGTTGGTGAGTCGTTTTTACGCCCACTTTCAAGGAGGTATTGATTCGCAAAACCTTTCAGCATATGAAGTTCTGTCATACCATCGTATCATTTTCCGTGTCACTAACAGATATAACAAAGGCCGTCACTCTCAGTGCGTTTCTGTACGTTTCTCGACAATTCTTTCTCGTCTATCATCTAATGAACCATCCAGGTTACTACTTATTGAATATGTCGCAGCCACGGCATCGGGACATAAAGCCGAGAACGCCATCGCTCGAAAAGACAAGCATCCGTTACCCTTCCCCGTGTGTTCATTCTTCAGTATACTGTGACCCCATTGACGATCCTATCATTCTCAGTTCTGTTGTTGGAGATATCGGCCGACGAAGGCACGTTCTTCCGTTGTATCTACTTGCAACTAATACTGATGGCTTGGATCCAGCCATATTTCATGTTTACCGTCAAGGTCAGTTTGTCCTTTCTCATTGATTCTTTCGGTCCTTTGACACGGCCTGACCAAGTGGGCTGTTCTCCAATACGTGATAATCCGACCCCGTGAGCGTCCCCAAGTAATACCGAGTCTTTGCTACTGATACGATATCTATCAGTCATATCAATTATTGGCATCATTTGCCAGAAGTATGATGTCCTTTGTGAATCAGCTGGTTTCAGCGTTCATTACGCCAATGTATATCTAGAGGCTGTCGACTTTGTCAGCATAACGTGAATGACAGCCACCCATATACTAGTGGAATATGATACTGATATGGAAAACTAGCTTCGCACTGTATGGCCTCCTTGTTTTCTATGGCTTGATGTCAGAGGAATTGAAAGGTCGACGGCCACTCGCTAAATTCCTGTGTATAAAACTCATCGTGATGTTCACGTTCTACCAATCCTTCATCGTAAGGTTCTTTGCTTTCTTGACTTTTATCATCTCAGTCGTTCTTCGCTTCTAGTTCAATGCGTTGGAAGGCAGAGTAATCAAGGGTTGGTATATTCTGGTAGTTCAGTCGCTGATGTGGTTCCTGACCATAGTTATGGATCCTAGAAACAACGTACTGGACAGCAACTAATATAGCTGACGGGCTAAATGCTCTGACAATTTGTGTAGAGGTATCCCGAAAGTCTTCCGTCTTTGATGCTGCCATCTAATAGGAATAAATCAGATGATTATCTTTGCAGGGCTGATGATGTGGGCGTACAGACCTGCAGAGTACAAGCGAAAATCTGGTACTCCTCCAACCAGTATTTGGCGGCCATTGTGGGACTCGTATGTCATAATCTCCGTCGTATGCGGCTGATTTAATAATCATTGACGAATGTTTTCTACAGTATCAACTACAGTAGGTCATTCATGGATTAAGAGGATTCCGGTTTATTAATATTTATTTTTATCAAGGTGATTTCGCTCACGAAATATGGGGTTCTCTTCACTTTTTCTTCACCGGAAAGGCCCTCCCTTCACATTCACGTGGCAAGATGAACTTCGGGAAAGCTTTTGGTCTTGATGGTTACATCCCCACTCCTGTCAGGGATAATGACTTTCTAGTTCGTAACCCTGCTGCAATGCCGAGCTATGACGAGAATATTCATCTTGCAACATATGAGAGTAATCCTTCCCAGGACATATCTAGGACCAATATGCAGGAGAGGTACAATTATGGCTCTAGTAGGTCATCGTAGCGGTTTAACTATCCTCTCTTTTCTTTGTAAAGAGTTGTCTCTGTATCTGTCATTACATATGCTGATTTCTACTTTCCCTCAATTTACCCCCTTTTTAATATCGGTACTACCCATGATGACTCAAATGAATTCTGTGTAAGGTTTACCTGTGGTCAATATCATTCTTTCGTTTCCGAACAGCGACTATCAAGCGCTTCTGGGCCTTTGTCCAAAGCTTGCTGGCACTATCGTAGTAAGTACATACATACAGATATCAGTTAAATCAGCATGCAGAATCGTCATGGCATCAATGTTGGTATAGCCTCTACGGCAACTCAGGAATCGGCATAGCATTGATTTTGTGGGTTGTAACACAGCCACTGACGATGCAACTCCAATTGTTGGCTCCGATTCCCAAGTTCTCGATGACTAGATGACTTACACTGGCCAATGAGTATTTCATGATCAGGGTGGTATCTGGAGCTAGCCGGTACCTCAATGAGTATGCTCTAAGACGGATCAGGAAACACGAATGTTGAACATTGAACGTTGAACGTTAAAACGTTGTGAGGATACCATCTCCTTGATCAAGCGCCTTCACTCCTCTTTCGGCAAAGAAGATGACCTGGCAACCAGTGTATGTTATAAAGGCGGAAAATGCCACTTGGAATATCTCTTGAGAATTCCCGGAGATTCTATCGTTCTCAGTCCCTCGCTCGAAGTCATGACGGAGTACGATTTCTCCCCTGAAGCATATCAGGCCCACCTCGAAAATATGAACCGCATATCCAGATGGGTTGACCGCACCGAGGGATACCGTGCCGAGTTTGGAAACGCTGCCGCCCTCATTGAAGACCAACTTGAACCCACCATCGGAAACTCACCGCCCTCGCATTCACTAGAACGCAGAAACAAATCTGGTGGGCGAAGATTACCTCCTCCTCTACCGCTTTACGCACACGGCACACCTAATCTAATGTATGGGATGGCTCCCTACGCGTCTCCAATACACCTTGCAGATGATCGGCACCTTTACGGCCCAAGGTCTCCAGGGACAATGTCAATGTATGGACCTGGCCATCAAGTTGACCCGGTGCTTCACAGTGCAGGAGCTCAAATGATGACGCTCGCGCCACCTATCATCTCCCCTGCTCCGGTATCACTACTGCCAAGCCCTCCGTACCATCACCACGGCCGAGCAAATTTGTTTAGCCCTGTGCTACCTGAAACTTTCATGACTGCACCACTTTCAGGGGAGTACATGCAGGCAATGCCAAACGTCGTGATGCTACGACCGACATCGTCAAGGCGTCACAGGTCAGGCAGACACAGAAGCCAGCGACGAGTTACCTGTGTGGTGAGTGTGGCCAATCAATCAATCGCCAATCACCTGAACCACGAATATTGTTTAGTATCTCTAACAATCTGTTACTTGACAATGAATGTCTATCTGGACAGCGAGAAGTCGGCACGCTTCAGCTATCAATTGATGTTGCAAAATGGAACTGTGACTCGTGAGCCATGCATTAGGCTACGTGAGCAAATGATACGATTGTGCAGCGTATGAGATCTGAAAAAGGATGTTGTAGAGGTATTTAATCGTGAATGTTAGACAATTAACCTCAGAGATTACATTTATATAGGGATCTAATTTCGCCTCGCATATTTCACGTATTTAGGAAGCGCATATCATGCATAGTGGGCTGCAAAGCAAACATAGGAACTGTTCGGCCGTGAAACAGGAATACTTGACTAACGTGAAAACAAAGATGTTACCTAGAGCTTCGGCTTAGTGATACATTCCGTGAGTTGTTGTTCATGGTTCATGACGCGTGACGGGTGGACCACGTTGCCTCGAGATATGCGTGGAAAAGGTCTCCAGATGGTGTATCAATCTGCTCACCAACTTGTACTACTTGGACTTTTGCAAGATCCTGAGGCGGGTTCTCATTACCATCAGAAGACTTTTTCTCAAACTAATGGAAGTGTATTTGTGGCGTACGTCATATGAATTCTTTCTTATTATACATTGTTGAACAGTTACTTGCTTTGTTGCTCATACGTCATACCTCGGCTTACGCGATATCTTACCATTTACGGATACCTCCCATATATTAATTCGAGGCCGCTGAGATTGAGACTAGGGTGAAGAGACGAGAGTTTTTGTCGAGAGGGAATGAGGAGGAGTTGAAGATTTGATGAAGTCACGACGTGTGAGCTTGCGGGAAAGAAATGTATCAGTTTCTTGAGTCCTGAAACAGTTCTCGAGCTTCGGTTTTCCCCCGCTGTTGATCTGTGGCCAAAGACACCGTAAGCGCATGATCAAAGAGACGACAATGACATTTCACATACATCACACTTATCACATTTACACAGACAAAGCAGGGGATATGATATATAATATGATACCTTACAGATGGCACCCTCAGTCGTTATAACACAGACTGAGGGCGAGTACAATTTACTTACAGAAAGACAAACTAACTGTACCATTTTACGAGTATCTGTGTTTATTAAGTTCAGTTTCCAACACTCCCTGGAGCGAGAGGGGCTAAAACTCAAGCTAACTACGATGAATTGGTGAGTAGTCTAAGAATTTAATCAAGAAATGAATAGGACGGAATGTAATGAAGTAGGGACGGTGGGAGGGAATAAAAACGCGTGATGTAATGTGTGTTGGATTTATCTTTGGCCCGAATTAACCTTGGGCAACCCCCCATCACTCATTTGCCCATTTTGTGCTTAGACTGACGCTCCAAATTTTTATCAAGTCTATAAACTGTAAACATTTCCATAATAAATTATTTGACTACTCACTCGACGTCTCTTTATGGGCTTGAAGCTCTTGCGTCAGGAGCGCTCATGGGTCGCCTGCGCTGAGGGAAAGTTTTCCGAAACCCCCAGAGCAGACGAGGCAGAAAGTGTAAATGAAACAATTGTTAATAAAATAGTTGGTGAGAAGGGAAAGGTGTGAATTAGTAAGGAAAACGATTGAAGATTGATGAAAATGTGCAAACTAATAAGGTGAGGGTGGTGGGCGAAATATAACGAGCTGCTGAATGGAACGCGTCGCTAGAAAGTACGCGTAGGTATAGGTTAAACACAAGCAGCTCTGGTCACGCCCTTCCTTCCGCTCCTCCCTCTTTAAGCGGGCATTTCCTTTGCCTTGGCTCTGGGTAGCCACTCGATCGGTATTTGCAAGTCTAACTTTAATTGTTTTTCTTTCTTATTCTTAGTACACAAAACAGCTACCCTCAGTCATCCAACATATCTTGGTGCGACTGAGGACTCAACTATTGTATTCATCTACATGCATCAGCATCCGCACATGTACAAGTGGAGACCACGAGCACCTTTGTAATGATCCGAGTCGTTTTTCTCTTCAACTAGGCTTTGCTGAGCTCATGAATAATACTTTGAAAACACAAATATCGCTCATCGCTCGATAAATGCACTGGGATCAGACTTACGGCTTCAATTTTGTATGAGTGTACACTACCTACCACCTGGCAGTTTCTGCCGGGCTTACCAACTTAGTAATTATAAAGCCTCTTGGCGCGAGTTTCCTGAAAGAAAAGGGTATATCATCTAACATAGATGACTCGCACGTCAACGTCACCGCAAGGTAGTATAAAGGGGCTAAAGTAAAACCTTGAAGAAAGCCCAGTCCTCCAACGATACAACCTGTTACGTGAACCCGGTCCTCAATTATCAGAAGGTACCTGAAGACATCTATATATGCGTGTGTTAGTGTCACAGCAAGCACTGCCTCCGTTGAGTAGTCCTCTCTGAATGTCTGTAGGATCTCTGGGCTGTGGACTAGAGCTTACAGATGCTTACATGCATAAGCATCCATACCGGGATTGGAATGTGTGGAGACAAGGGTCAGTTATAGGTATGTATGTATTAATATCCATACCGGGATTGGAATGAGTGGAGACAAGGGCCAGTGATAGGCACTTTGGCTTTTACGAATTACGGAGACAATGCATTGGTCTGGAGAGTGTGATGTTATCCTTTTGCAAGGCTCACCATCTCAATAGGACCAATACTTAGCATGGCACTGGTAGTCTCAGGAAAGAACTCATTTCGAAGACAACGTCCAGCTCGAATTGAATTCTTTTCATGGAAAGTTGTTTTTCCTCGGATCCAATTGGACGTGCGTGACTTTATAAAAGGGCGTGACCTAGCGCGTCCGTGGTCACGTGTTTAATTTCACCGCGTCAACTTGTTCCTACTTTCGTGCCGCCTAAGCCTCAGGCTCATCCCGGCGATTCCCGTGTTGCCTTTTCAACAGTTAAACAGGTTTCAACTCCTACCGAGTCTGATATAATACTTACTGATTATATGTCCATGTTGACGAGTCGTCCAACTTCTGCTTTTCCTTCCCGGCCCGCCACTCTGACGACGCAGACATCCAGTTCACACACCTCCGGGCGACGTTTACGGTGTCTACCACGTCCAACTACAGCACGACCTATGACTGCTATGTCGGCGAAGTGTGAAGGTAATCATATCGTTGCTCTTTTAGAAGGACGGGGCGTTGCGAGGGAGGTCGGGATAGCAGCACTTGACAAGGACACCGGGCAGGTTATGCTTGTCCAGGTTACCTCATCCCTCTTCTGTTATCGTAAATGATCTGACACATTGCGAAGTTGGCAGATTGTCAGACATATGTTAAAACTCTACATCAAATGCATTTGCATCCGCCATGTCTTGTGCTTGTTCCAGATACTTTCCTTTCTGTATGCGACGATCCATTGGGATCTTCTGGCAAAAGACCATCTGCCACGTCCCTCCTGGTGCAGTTTATTCAAGAAGAGTTTCCAGGAGTACGTCTCGAGCCTGTTGCAAGGAGATACTGGAACGACTCGGGTGGTGCGTATGAAAGTTCTTTTTCTTGGTAGCGAGGTTTCACCAAAGAACTCATCAATATCAATCAGGCCTTGAGTTCGTTCTACAGCTCTGTGTCGAAGACGACGAACGCGCAGGCACTGTGATAGCCGTTTCAAACAAGTGCATTTATTCAGTTTCTCATCCACAGAGGTCGTTTATACAATGAAATTTTTAGATATTACGCGTTGTCCGCTGCCTGTGCGTTGTTCAAACACGCAGAGGCCAAGATGAACACGAGATTTGCTGCTGAATCCTTGCGCATTCGATACGTCCCAGTAGAGGGGACGATGATGATTGATCCGGATACCGCTAGAAACCTGGAACTTGTAGAAAACATAACCTATAAGAAATCGTCACACTCACTTTTCGGGTGGGCATGACACCTCTACTTGTTCAACCTCTGAAATCTGACCCCGAGGTCCAGAGTTCTAAATCATACCTACACTGCAATGGCTTCGCGGCTCCTGCGAGTCAATATACTGTCGCCAATCACAGGTGCTTTACACTTTGCTTTTTTCAGTATTTCTTTGGCAGTAATCTCGAGCAGTCCAAACCTCGATCGACGCGCGACTCGATGTCGTAGAAGGTAGTTCTTACCTTGATAGGGTCGCAGCAAGGTCAAACGGATATTTTTCAGAGTTCATCAGGACAGAGGACATGTACGCCGAGGTCCGAGATGCCCTCAAAGCCTTCAACAAAATGGATTTTGACAAGTTGATTGTTTCGGTATGATTGTGTTTTGACCGTATATCGTTGATCCTTCAAATTGGCGATCAGCTCGCATCCCAAGAAGTGCGGGTTGCAAACACTGCCAAAGTTGCATCGTCCAGAGTCCTGCAAATGCTCAATCTTCGGAACGTCGTGAAGAATTTACCGCTTCTGCAGAAGGCACTTTCAAGGAGTCAGTCACAGTTGCTCAAAATCATTCACGATGTATATTTTTCCAGGCTATATTCCATGCACCGTGATTGAGTCCCCTTGCATAGTTGATCTCCGATGAGCGGCTGGCGAAGATAGAGAGCCTTGTTACTGTCAGTCTGAATGAAGATGGAGGCTCTGCTAAGGTAACCCTACCTCGAGTATTATGGAAGCGGTCTCGTTCTGACAACGCATTGGTGCAGGGCGGTATAGGCGCTGTAAATGCCCGTGTATATGCAGTCAAGGTCGTCAATCATTATCGATGATGACATGTAACTGATCTGTTGAAGGCCCATCGCAATCGTCTCTTGGACGTTGCGCGAGAAACTTATAAAGAGAACGTCGGAGACATCTTTCAACTTAATCGAACGTTGTCAGAAGAGCATGAACTACCTTTTACTCTCGTATACCAGGAAACCGGGTTTGCATTTACTTTGAAGAAGACAGAAATCCAAGAGGAGCTACCCCCAGGGTTTTTAAATGTTTCAGTCAAGAAGGGCAAGTTGGTCTTCACAAGTCTGGATTTAGTAAGCGTTTTGTGTGTTCTGTGAAATAGAATTGATAGCTGTTTTTGTTTAGCAAAAAATGAACGCAAGGATGAAGGACGCTTTGGACGAGACTCTCATGCTAAGTGACAAGTGAGTGGCCGTTTGACTAGCGATTTTCTGTAAAATTTCATGTGCTTTGCGTAGAATAGTTCAAGATCTTGTAGCTGAAATTCTTGTAGATATCGGTGCACTATACAAAGCATCTGAAGCGGTCGGCTTCGGTTTTCCCGCCGCTCATCTTTAATTTGATTTTTCGTCACAAGGTCGCCCTTGTGGATATGCTGTGGTCCTTCGCTCATTCATCGATCAGTAAGTCGTCAACTCCAAATCTTTCTTTCCGGTCTGATAAAACTCCATAAGTGCATAATTATGGTTTCTACGACGCAATCTATTCGCAACTTACTCATTAACTACCTCCATTAGTTCGACCAGAATTCACAGGGACTCTAGCTATTAAATCTGGGCGTCACCCCATTCTGGAGACCATACAATCTGCGGGGACACTCGTACCCAATGATGTATATTGTGATGATTCATCTTCCTTCCAGATCATACAGGGGCCAAAGTGAGTTCCTGAAAAAGTCGGTGTCGATATCTTGAAAACAATAAGTTTTTTCTAGTATGTCAGGTTAGTTTTGCCCTTCATTCCCATTTTATGTCTCAGTATACGGTAAACACAACAGGAAAAAGTACATACCTGAAGCAGATCGGTTTGCTTACTGTAATGGCGATGATTGGTTGCTCTGTCCCCGCTGAATACGCAAGCCTCAGGTACTACCCACTCTGATCAAATTGTTCTGCTTAGTCAATTGTCAGGATTCATGATGCTCTATTAACGCGACTATCTAATGACGATGATCTGGAGAAGAGTTTGAGCACGTTCGCAAGCGAGATGGCATCATCTGCCATGATAATCGGTCTCTTGTCTCTGGTTGCACGAGTAACTGTGTCGTGTTGACTCTTTGATCTAGGTCTTGCCACACCTAACTCCCTGGTGCTTGTTGATGAGCTGGGTCGTGGGACGTCACCCAGAGATGGCCTGGGTATATCGCATGCTATCGCTGAAGAGCTCATCGCCCTCAAGGTACTCTGATTTTCTCAATGATCGCGATTGACAAATTAAGGTGTCTACTTTTTGCAGCCATTCGTTTTTTTTGCGACGTGATTTTTGAAATAATTCCGATATCTTCATTCTGATTCATAGGCTCCTCTTTCAAGGCATTTTCAAGAGCTGACTTTGACACTATCACGCCAACCAACTGTGGTAAAGTACGCGTTCCTTTGCCGCTCCACGTAATAGCCTCAATGACAATACCCCAGTCTTCATCTGTCCGTTCATGTAAAGCATATTATTGCTCTGCTTCGTCGATGATGATCTGATTGATGCAA
>QLON01007219.1:0-11351 GCA_003313675.1 Termitomyces heimii
ATATGACTCATGCAATTGAGAGCCAAGGCCTATCAGCTTTACATCTCCTAAAGAACACCTTTGATCCAACCAAGTAGCAACAGAACCAAAAACAGAAGAACAAATCCTATAAGAAGTTATCCTCTCTAAATATCACAAATTTGCTGATATCTTCTTCAAAGGCAGCATTGAGAAATTACTCCCCATCCACCTTCTTTGCAGTAGTATAGCCATAGAGATACATTTATATGCAGGACTTGCTCCCACTTTGCTGAACTTGCAAAAGAGACTGATATGGTCTTATATTAGTCATCTTTGAGTAAAAGAAACATAGTCTTGTCCTATGCCATAAGATAACAATTGAAGATCACCCTCTTAAACTTATTAAGCAGGAAATATCCTGCTTGGTGCTGCCAAAGTGGCATGAACTAGTTGTTAATTAGTGAGTGAAGCTATCAAAGCTCCAGAAAGTTATAGGGAAAGCCCTAAAGTGCCACCTTGTACATCTGCTTACTAGGATGCTGGCAGCATTGTCAGCTTTTTTAGCCTTGAAGGACTGGAATACTTGGGCCTTCTGCCTTACAAAAACTATGTTAGTCACTGGCAACCAATAAAATTGGGGCCTAAGTCCTATGCCAAAGAATGAGTTTCAATACTTAATAAAGTGGTTACAATAGATCACTATGCCAAGCATGTCTAAAATACACCTTGTTACTTTCTTGAGGTGGGCAGCCTCCTTTTTGCACTCTTTTATGCATGCTAGTCTATCTTTGCTTAATGCACACTATTGCACTATTTGCATACTATATGTTGTGCTGCCATTTCATGTGGCACTAGAGATTTTATATAAGCCTTTTTAGGCTCTTTATACTAATTATTATCTGATGGGGGCAAGGCTAGCCTCTTTGGAAACAATTGCTTTGGGCATGAGTCCATTGCCTATATCACTTATAGAAGGTGAAAAGGAAGTTCCTCCACCAAAAATGCAGGCAAGAAGGGAATTTTTGTCTTGAAGGCTCTTTTTGGTGCATCCTCCAAAAATAACATGTCAATGTAGACATGCTCTCCTCACTACTCCTATTATGGGTGGGAGGCTCTGACTTCCACTGAGTGGGCACTTATGCCTGTAGATCTATACTCCTTATAAAATGTAATTGACACTACAGATTCTAGTCACAATAATACAACCTTAAATGCACCATTTGCAAGGTATTGCAGCAAATGGAGAGCTGCTAAAGTATTAACATTCTTATATAGAAGAATATCAAGCTCCAAATCAGCTTTCTGGCCTAGAATCAAAACACCCAATTTGGTCAAGTAAGAAGGTGCATTATCCACTCTTTGCTGATGCATCATCCTTTTATTAGAGTTAGTATCTGAATTCAGAAGAGTTATCTGCTACTTTCAAGTAGCTAAAATTGCAGGAAGATTAGTCTTGTGCTGAGTATACATATAATCTATGTCATCCATTATCTAATTGATGAAGATAACAGCCTCCACATCATGGAAGAAAGTAGTGTCTGTAAGTACTTCATATTCATTATCTCTGAGCCTCTGCAGCAGGAATATTAGGATCTGATTCTAGTGGTGGGTGGGCTCATCAGTCTATGCCTTTTCTTTATTATATTAACTATGCAATGGCTCTTCTAAACTAGGCTTGGGTCATTGTGGCTTCTCTAGCTACTACATTAAGAAGAGCCTAGCTAGGCCTTCTGTTGGTGCATTCTCCAGCCTCCTATCCTTCTTTTTTATACTGAGAGTTTTTATGCTTTTGAGCCAAGGCTTCAGAGGTGTAAGAGGCAGCTTTGCTTCTCTTGGTGACTGGTGCCTTTGATAGGATGCTGGTCTCAGTGGACATTGCAAAAAATGCACTAAACTGAAGTATTATACTTTATACTCTTCATGGCTGAAAAGGCATTATTATTTTTAGCATATCAGCCATCTCTGAGTAGTGTGCCAGGCTTATATAGGGTGCTATAAATAGTGATTCCATTGTTTCTACTGCTATCCCTAGAGCTTTCCCCCACATTGGCACTGACTAAGAGTTTATTTGTCTTCTATACACTGCATATTAAGGTTGCTCTCCAACATTTTACAGCAAATAGCTGCCTATCATTGCCTGCTAAGGCAGGGATCTGCCTACTGGTGCCTGTTTAGGCTTGGTATTCCCCTTATACTGATACTTGTGGCATATAGCTGCCATCTATTATTTTTTGGAACAAGTAGCCCACCTTTATTTGCTGCTGCTATTGCTGTGGAAACTCCACAAACTGCTATAGTTAGCCCCATTGGGGCACATTTTAGGATAGTGGAGGAGCTATCTGCCCTTCCCCTTCAGCTAATAGCAATACTGACAGCACTTGAAAAGATGCACTGATTGTGTCTGAGTGTGTTGCTGCTGCTGCTGCTAAATATCTTGGTTTATGGACATATTGTCTATGGATGAGGAAAATAACTGAAAATAAAAAAAAAAAAAACTTTTCTTTAAAATGTATCTCAGACACAATAGCTGATCAATACAGCACAGCCACAATCAACAATCCTTGATCAATTAGGCATTGAAGCACCTACTCAACTGATTTAGGCACTTAACATCCTTCAATTTGATATAGTGATCTAATGCTGCTAGCTTGGTGCAATGAGGGTATAGCTCTCATATAATATCTCTTAGAGACTACTTCACCTTAAACTTGAGTGCATTGCATCCACTCCATCAGTGACTGATGATACTCTTAATAAACTATTTGTTGTCATCTTTAGCCCCAAAATCATAGGGTCTTGGAGTTATCCTATTCAGAAACAATGCATCATCTGATGCATTGTATAATTGCAGCAGCAATATATGAAACTTCAGAATGATATGCCATTCCTGCAATGCTTGTAGCAACTTCAACATATAGTTGGATATACTAGGCTTAGCTTCCAGCATAAGCTTGCTTATCTAACCTCCTGAGTAATTTCAAGTTATGTAATAAGAGATATACTAGCTCTCCTGCAAATATAGGTGGATCATCCCACTGATGCTAATTGGCATGCTTTGCCTGGAAGATGCATGCCTTGATAACTGCATCATGCACTCTTATGACATTCTCCAATGCTTGTCTTGAAAATTCAATCACTTCTTTGTAGGCCACCAGAGCCATACATATCTTGTGCAGCATGGAGAGCATATATTCTTCATTCAGTTCAAAAAGTGCATACTCTGTAGACTCTAATATACTTGCATTGATTGCAAACTTAGTTATTGAGCATCAATTTACTCAATTTCATTGATTAGAATAAATAATCACCCTAAGTATCTAGCCAATGGTACAGTTGGCCTGCTCCATCTATTCATCTGTTGGAGGATGAAATAATGTAAATATTAGGAGCTTTGCTTTTAACAGCTTATGGAGTTTCCTCCACCAGCAATGTGAAATTAGAGTCACAGTCACTCACAATTATACTTGGCAGTCTATATAGCCTAATAATTTCCCATAGGTAGATCTATGACAGCTCCTTCACTGTCACTTTCATCTACACCAGTATTAAATGCACCATGCTGGTCATGTGACAAATGACCACCCACAAGTAGTTAAATCTTTAAGACTTAGAAAAAGGGCTAATAAAGTTCATGCCAATGAAATTTCATGGCTTCATGGATACTAGTAGCTGGTAAAGCTTCCTTACCAACAGACCAGAGAGCAATTTTGCCCTCTGACATGCTATGCATGATGCACAAAACTTGGTGATATCCTAAGCCATGCATGGCCACTAATATCATTTTTTAATATACTCTAGTATATATGTGGCACTAAAGTGCCCCACAATGGCATGAGCCTACTCCATAATACTTATTATAATGATCTGGACATGAGAAATGCAGATTACTGGCTCTCTTTAGCAGTTATCTGTCACTGTTATATCTTTAGGCTCCTGCCTGAAATGTGGGTAGTTCCTGAGGTTGTTAGTAATCTTCAGGAATAGGGAGTCACTAATATACTCTCAAGCCACTTCTTGACAGAAGTCCTTATTTTCCAAGCTGCCAAGCTGTGAGGCTTGGATGAGAGTATACTACTTTCTAGCAAGTCTGCTAGTATCAGAACATGACACCTGGAGAGTTTGTCCCTCTACTTGAGGCCAGATCCTAGCCTTTGGTCCTCATGACTCTAGCAGCCACTTCCCACTCTTTGCACTGCTCTTGGAGGTAGTAGCTTTGCCTCTGCTCAGCTTTATCTATGGCACATAGTTCAATTACATACTCCTTAACCTCTTAGTATTGATGGATCAGTAGGTCTTTCTCTTCAGGATTAATGTAGCAGTCTGCCTGCACATACTCATGAGGCTCATGGGCCTCTCCTGCCATGTTACTCTCAAAGTAGTAGAACAAACAGTCCATGACTTTATTGAGTTCACTCTTAATATATGTGATATCAAACTGATATTGTGACATATAGTTAATTTACTGCTGCTATTGTGATGAAAGATTTATTTGGATCTTAAAAAACTCAAGTGCCTTATAATTCATAATAATATAAATGAGATATTCTATTAGCTTGTCTTCCCACTTGAGGAGAGCCTCAAGGATTGCTAAGGTCTCTAGTTTATGCATTGCATAATTCTGCTGTATAGTGGTAAATTTCCTTAATATAAGTTGAATCTAAAGAAAAGAGACAAAGTAGAAGAGAAACTTGAAGAGTTAGAAATAGAGATGAAAAGGAATAGATGAGACAAGGCAGAGACAAAAAAAGAGTTGAGAAAAATAAAAGAGATTGATTCAGAGATAGAGAAGTAGAGAGATAGAGTAGATAAGAAAAAGATGAAGAAACTGAGAGATGAGAAAGACTGGCAAAGTATTGGCAATATTAAGACTAATGTACTGACTACTGGGCTCCTTCCTAAGTATTTTCAGAGTGTTTCAGGCTTAGAAGTGATTGTATATTAGAAAAGATTAAGTGCAATTGAGTGATGGAACAATTGTGTAAGAGTTGGAACTTGTGAAGTGATTATGTAGAATAGCATTTGCACAGTGTTAAGAGTGATCTGACTCTACTGGAGGAGTTGGGTATAGTTTAGTCATTAAGGAGTGGTGGCTATGGAGTTAGTGATTTTGGTGGATTGGATCAGTGATGATCAGTTATTGGAAATGGAGAAAGGCAGGAGTCAGCATAGTTATATCCAGGAGAGTGTAGTGGAGTCTTGATAAGTTCTTGCTTTGAGTCAGCATATTTGCTATAGGTTCAATTAGCAGTTTTAATCTCTATGCAGAGGTAGTTTTACAGGGCTCAGAGATTATAAGCAACTTTGTAAGTGGCATGGAAGAGAATATATCACAAAGAGATAATGAATTAGTAATTGTAGCCCTTATTGGTAAACATTAGAGTCTAGAAGTTCCACAATGTAATCCATAAAAAGGAAGGATCAAGGTCATTTGCTGATTAGTATCAGCTTGAGGAATTCAAAGGGTCAGTATTGGAGTACCTTAGCATAGTGGCAGGCATCATAGGAGCATATGTACCAAACAATGTCTTTTTTTGCTCTGAGCCAAAAAAACATCTAATTAATGAGTTGGAGAGGTTGTTCTGATGTTAGGGTATTTACACAACTTGTGATTATAGTTCTGTTATAGTATATCAAGGCAGAGATTACTATGGTCCAGAATATAGACAAGTCCATTTTGGAGCAAGAGTTTCTGATTAGATAAAAGGGTGAAGAGAAAGGGAGAGGATATACTATCTGTGAGTTTCTCTGATATACTCTAGGAGTCATGTTTGCAGAAGTATGAGTTAGTCAAGGAATTTCAAATTCAATTCAAGAGGCTCTCCTCATCAAGCAGTAACATAGTGTTGAACTGTTTAGGAAGAATGATTATGCAGTAGTTGAAGGCATTTCAATTTGCTTCAAAGAACTTCTTTGAGTATATAAGGGCATCAAGCTTTGCACCAAGTCATCTTAGCTAGTAGTTGATGGTAAAATCATATTTGGACAGGGTTTCTAATCAGTGAGCTTGTTTCTAGCCTAAGTTGCTTTATAGTGGTGAAGCACTGTAAATTGTTGTGGTCAAAGTAAATTTAGATGCAATATTGAGCTCCTTCAAGGTAGGCATGCCATTGTCAGGATGCCTCTACAATTGTGAGGAGCTCTTTGTTGTAGATGTTATAGTTGAGCTCAGCAGGAATTATTAATTGGGTGTAGAAAGCATTTAGGCATGGATCCTTACTGTCAGAGGTCTATTTGTGATGGTATATTAGTAATAGCATAGTCTAAAGCATTATATTTGAGGATGATTAGCAGTAATAGATTAAAATGTCAGGAGATGGAGGTGGAGATGAATGCTCTTTTCACAAGTTTGAAGATGCTTTGACAGTTAGAGTCCCAGTTCCAGGAGTGATCCTTTTGGGTCAGGTGGTTAAGGTGTTTAGTGATGCTAGAGTAGTTGTCAATGAATTACCTATAGAAGTTAGTAAAACCTAGGAAGAATTGTATTTCCTTAATATTTTGTGGTCTTGGCCAGGAGATAATTGCTTCAACTTTGGCTGGGTCCATTTGAACTCTGTCAGGAGATATGATAACACCAAGGTATTTAACTTTAGTGATGTAGAATGTACACTTTTTGGATTTGGCATACAAGTTAAATTTTTAAAATCATTCTAAAACATGTTAAATATACTCTTAATGCTTCACAAGCAAGCTGAAGAAGATCAAGATGTTGTCCAGGTATACAATAGCAAAAACATCATTCATGTCATAGAAGATATTATTTATAAAGTATTGGAATATAGTAGAAAAGTTAGTCATTCCAAATGGCATAACGAGATATTTAAAAAGACTATACCACATTTTAAACACTGTTTTCCATTTGTATTTCAGGACTATTTGAATATTGTTATACTAATGCTCAGTTGGGATCAAAAGTGGATGAAGTTGACTCATTGGAAGCTAATAATAGAGTTTGGTACATAGGCAAAAGTCACAGATACTAGTGTAAGAGCCAATATATTGGAACATCTAAAGCCATCAGTAGTTGCATGAAACTAACTTCTACCTACCTGGGTAACCTGCAATGTAGAAACTATGGTGCTGCTCTATAATACACCTTTGGAGCTCAGGCACATTGAAAACATAAATGTAGCCATGGAAAGTAAGAAGTTCATCTTGCAATGCCCATTCATTAATGTATATAGACTTTGCTCTGCCTTGTAGGTGAGCATGCAGTGCTTTTACCACTTTAGCTACTATATCCTCTTGCCTACTATCTCAGTTTCTCTGGCATATGTCTCAAAGAATGTTTATCTTATTTTCTTGAACTGCCACTCCTTTAAGAGCATGGATAACAAAGAGTTCAGGCTTAAAGAGAGTAATATTGTTATTATTACCTGCCTCCATGCTATAATTAGCATGTCTAAATAGTACATCAGGCTTGTCCATGCTCCATCTAAGTTTGTGATGCAGGGAAAAGTTAAAGTTGGCTAGATACAAGGACCATTGAGCTTGGCAGCAATTGAGTTTCTTTGCAGTTTTGAAGTACTTAAGATTTTTATAGTCTATTTAAACTTTAAACTTGTGCTGTGCACTTTCAAGAAAATACTGCCACTCTTCAAGAGACTAAATAATGGCTAGCATTTTTTCATCATGGATCTCATAGTTCTACTACACTGCATTCAAGCTCTTGAAGTAAAAGGCTATGAGATGTCACTTATCATCTTCTTAAGACTGCTGAGACAAGGCCATTTCTATAGAAAAATTAGAGCTATTTGCTTCTATATACAAGAAAAAGTTTATCATTAAGAGATAGAAGGACTGACTGAAAAGTGATGGCTTTCTTAAGGGCTTAAAATGCAGTCTATTAGGCAGCTTTTCACCTCCATGCTATATCCTTGCTAGTGAGATCAAAGAGAGAATAAGTATAGTGTGAGAAGTCCTGGATGAATCTTTAGTAAAAATTAGTGAAGCCTAGGAAGGCTTGCACCTTCTTTTTGTTTTTTGGCTGAGGCCACTCTGTTATGCCTACCACTTTCACTGAATCCATCTTAGCAGTTTTATAAGAGATAATCAAATTAAGGTATTTAACTTTAGTCTGTTCAAACTCACACTTTTCTAGCTTGAAATAAAGTTGGTGTTGATAGAGACACTTTAAAATAATGCATGTAATACATCAGTGCTTTTCTAGTGTTTTAGTGTAAATGAGAATGTTATCTAAGTACATGCAAACTACATCTTTAGCAATTAAGTCACAGAAAATATCATTTATCATTGTCTAAAAGGTAGCAGGGCTATTAGTGAAGCCAAAAAATATTATCAGAAGTTTAAAGAGTCCACAATTAGTTTTAAATGCTGCCTTCCACTCATTACTTTTCTTGATGTATACATTGTTGTAGCCCCAATAGATATTTAACTTAGTAAAATAGTATATACCTTAGAGATTATTAACAAGTTCAGAAATAAGTGGTAAGAGGTAGCAGTTCTTTACTATCATTGCATTCAGGATATAATAATCCTGAACCAGATAAAGAGACTCATCTTTTTTTTTGATAAAAAAGATGAGTGAAGCTATAAGTGACTTTTAACAATGTATTCAGCCAAAATTAAGGTTCTCCTGCAAAAATGCATCTAGCTCATCTTATTTATAAAAAGTTAAAGAATAAACTTTGCAGCTAGAAGAATTTGCATTTGAAATAAGTTCAATTTTATGATCCCACTGTTTATATTCTGAGAGTGAGTTAAATAAAGCTTTAGAGAAAATATCTTCAAAGTTACAAAAGTAATGCAAAATGCTGTCAT
Organism: Termitomyces heimii; assembly: GCA_003313675.1. Classification (NCBI taxonomy): domain Eukaryota; kingdom Fungi; phylum Basidiomycota; class Agaricomycetes; order Agaricales; family Lyophyllaceae; genus Termitomyces; species Termitomyces heimii. The sequence continues at coordinate 8,740 of QLON01007219.1, forward strand.
AGAAGAGTTTATGCTAGGAGTTAGCTACAAATGCTTGAACTAGTTGCTGAGAAGTAGTTTGACTAGCTTGAAACTCTATTGCTATAGATAGTAGGTGTAATGCCACAGTATAAATCCTATCACCTACTTTAATAGCCTCATTTAGAAACTCTGAGTTTGGAGCACCTGTAAATTCACCTTTTTATCCATCTTTTATTAGAAATTTATACCTTACACCTTTGATATCTTCATAGAAGGCCTCTTTAAAAAGAAATGCTAAGGGAGGAGGATCTAGCAGGTCAATATTAAAAAAAGGGAAGGTGCTCTGCATAGCAGATATAGATGGTAGCACACTCATAAACTAAAGTTTTATGCTTTTCTTAAGCTTTCTTTGTATCAGTGAAATAACACCATGGATACTAACTTATATGCACTTTGCTCTTTGCCTAGTCAATTTCTAAATTGTGATTATAGAGCCAAGTAAACTCTTAGATCATGTCTTGTTTTTCAAGGCTAGTAACAGTAAAGACAGCATACTTTGAGTAATTGCAATAGTGGAGGACTAGATTCACCATAGAGCAGATAAATTCCAACTCATTGAGTATTCCATCAATGTTGTAGACTGGAATGGAGCAAGTGAGAGAGTCAGTAGTCAGTTAGTGTTATTCCACATAATTAGCATCCAAGAAGAGTTCAATAGCACTACTATTCAGCAAGGCCATAATATTCTAAGTTTATTGCATATTTGTAGTTTTAATCTTCATTTGGCTGAAGTCAAGGTTTTTTTGCAAGAACACATTTAGCTCATCCTATTCTCAAGGAGCAAGAGAGTACACCTTGCAGGTAAATAATTTTACATTCAAAATAAGCTCAATTGCATGATCCAGTCAAATGAAGCTTTAGAAAAAACATCTTCAAAGTTATAAAGGTAAGGTGAAATGCTATTATAAAAGAGCTTAGGCCAGGAGTTAGCTGCAAATGCTTGGGCTAGTCACTAAGAAATTGTTTGACTAGCCTAGATCTCTGCTTTTATGAGTAGTAGATGCAATGCAATAGCATAAATCTTATTATCTACTTCAATGGCCTTATTTGGAGACTCTGAATCTGGAATGCCTGCAAACTCACTCTTTTATTCATTTTCCATTAATAGAGAGCCTCTATGAGAAAATGCTAAGGGAGGAGGATCTAGCAAGTCAATGTCTAAAAAGGAGAGATGCTTTGCATGGCAGGCACAGATGGCAGCACATTCATGAACCAAAGTTTTGTGCTCCTTTCAAGCTTCCTTTGTGCAAGTGGAATAATATTGTGAACACCAGCCTATATATACTTTGCCCTTTTCCTAATCAATTTCTGGATTGTAATTACAGAAGCCAAGTAAAGCCCAAGATCATATTCTGTTTTTCAAGGCTAGTAATAGCAAAAACAGCACACTAATAGTAGAGGATTTGATTCACTATAAAGCAAATGGATTCCAGCTCATTGAGTATTTCATCAATATTGTTAACTGGAATGGAGCAAGTGAGGGAGCAGGTAGTCAGTTGGTGTTATTTCATATAATTAGCATCTAAAAAAAGTTCAGTAGCACCATTATCTAGCAAGACTACAACTCTTTAAGTTTATTGTGTATTTGTAGTTTCAATCTCTACATCTAACTGTTGTAATATAAAATCAGGTTATTTGGATTAGTCTAAATAGAAGCAATCACAAATGAATCAGCTTTTACTAAGTTCTGGGGCTAAATTACAATTTATAAAGTACTTTTGTAAAATATAACAGTAGGTAATAGAGTTTATTAGTTTTCAGTCAATGCAACCTTAGTCACACTAAAAGAAGGTCTAAAAATTGTATTAAACTAATGACTTAAAGTATACTATTGCCTTGTACCTAAGATATCCACTCTCTGGAGACTTTGAGTGTGAGAAATCAGCAACCTGCTGAATGTTACAAAATCCTCCTCTAATTATGTTATTTTTCCTCCTCCCTGTGATGCATAATATTTTCTGGTTATTCTGGGCCATTTTCTAATTATTGGGCCTCTATTTTCTGGTTTTAAAAGACTTAATATAGATTTTTCTGGCTAAGAGAGAGCCCTTCAATGTTTTCAGTGCTTTAATTCTATAAATCATTAATATCTCCTTCAATTCTCCACCAAATGCCTCTAGACCTTTTTTATTAGGTATGAATTAATCAGATCTTTTCAACAATACTAAACAAGACATAATAAGGATTTGGTGGTCATCCCATCAAGATATAAGCATTTTATTAAAGCTTGCCTAATTTTCACCAACAACTAAATTTAAATTTTCCCATCAAATTGCTGATTCCTCTATCAGTTCACCATGGAATGTCTTTGGACAACTTTCATTGTGTCTAGATTAATCAGGCAATCAAAACAATACTCAATATGTAGGGGTTCACATATATTCCTACTAAGATATGCCTATTTTATTATCAAGGTGTGATGCTTTCCTTAAGATAAGTCACCTGATATCCAGAAACCTGAGCATAGTCACATGATTATAGTCATATGATTGATTTTAGTATGCATTAGATCAAAATACTGATAAGCTGATTTTTCAACATTTAGGCCATAGATAAGGCTGATCTAACATGATTTGGAGAGGATTTTTCAG
>QLON01007273.1:0-16055 GCA_003313675.1 Termitomyces heimii
ATGAAACCATCTTGTCTGACATCCACGTCCTCAGATCCTCCAACATGGGTTTTGCCCATGACCCCGTACACACATCCAGCACATAACGCTCAATATGCTCGTACCCCACACTCGCTACGATGTACTCGTATCTGTCAAGCAACCCGAGAGTCTCGAACGCAGCCCATAGACGCGGTTCTCGTGATTCAGGAAGGGGTATGACGTCGTCGTTTGAGGGCAAGGAAGAGTTGCAGAGGGCTTTAAATGCAGACGGAAAGTTCGCAGGTAGTGTAGAAAAGAGGTGGGTTTGAAAATTAAGGGTATATGCGGAATGTACAGTCGGGCCCAGCCTAGGACCATCAGCAGCATACGCATGGACAGAAAGGCAGAACATACTCTGACGGGGGTGACCATGCATTATACCACTCCAATACTCGATATATCAGGCGTAATATTATAGATGTATCTCCAGCTTCAGAGGCCTTGAAGGACACATTAGGAAGAAACAGCGGCATCGTACACGCGCAAAATACCTCGTATTCTTGCAAGTACTGAGTAACATCAGCGGTAATGAGGTGGTACGACTTCCGCAGGTCCTCTTTCACTGGATGAGCCCAACTTTACAATATCTCTATTCAAACTGACTCACCAAGAAAGTTCTCCAACAAGGCAGGTAACCTACGAGAATTGTTCACCATGTTTAGCGCCGCGCGGACAGTATTCATATCTTGCCTTGATCGTCAACCTTGTCAGGACCACAGCCAACAGGGAAACACACGCACTGTACTGTTTCTTCTGCTCCGTGATATCTTTCGGCCGGAGAAAGTCAGTAGCAAGATTCCAAGCCTATGGAGGGTCAGAGGGGTTTATTTCACTCAACCGACGCGTACTTGGCTGAACGCCATGAGCCCAGAGATACCAGGTTCGCCATGATTCAAACGCGTGAAAGCATCTTGCCATTTAGACGCTACCTGTGCACGAAGAGCATCGGTTGCCATTCAGCACCGCGCAGTCGCTCGATGACGCCTGAAGGGAACAATATGCACTGCCACCACTGAATCTCTTGCTCCGAACCATTATACTTCCTTGGTCGAACTAGACCTTTCGTAAGAATGGCAGAGGCTCAGACTGTGCCCGTCGCAGGCTCAGGTCCTCACTTGATTAGGATAACCGACAATGGAAAAATAAGAAACTGGGTCTCATTCGCACTAAACTTTTTCGAGGTTCGTTTATCTCAATGACTTCTAATCGTGTTGAATATAATTTGACGAACTGTGATAGACAAACGAAGATAGACCGATAGTTTTCCACACGCTTCCTGCAACCACAAAAGCTCCTACAAAGAGTGCCTGCAAACCCGATAGCACGACACCCAAACTATCAAAGGCCACGACCGCTGTACCGCGACTTCTCAGTGTCATTGAAATTGTTAAACGCGAGTTTATCAAATCCCTTGAGGCAAAACGCTCCCCACGACTTGCAGGACTGCACCAATACAATGAAATTGGCTGCATCGAAAATCTTGAAACGACTGTAGAAGAGGACAGAGCTGCAGAGATTCAGAGAGCTCTGAGTGGCATCAATCAGTAAGTCCCTGATTTTTTTTTCTCTTCGATAACAGACTTTAATTTTTTGACCTCTAGTGTTAAGCTGAAGCTGACACCATATATGAAAGTCACACTATCTCTGAACGCCTTGCCTGAACTTGCTGAACGCGGTGCAACGTGCGTTTGGTTTTTTGGCAGATGCGTCGTCTGCTAAGACAAACTTGACCTAGCTATCAGCCGCCGACCATACGAAAGCTCTCCAAATCGGCCAAGATGCGAATGAAGAGACGCGAACGGGCTGCAAAGAACGATACACCTGCAAATGAGACGAACGAATCAACCTCTGGGACGTCCACGGAAGGCTAAGCAACAGCAGCACGCTACGCTATGTACAGAGACAAGAAAGAAAGACTGAATATACATACAGAATCCACCAAGCAACACTCATTCCTCCATCGACTCGACGGCATCCAGATCGGCTCTCACTCCTCCAGTGGCCTCGACAGCCATCCGCAACTGCTCCACCCGCCCAACCTCATGGACACGCTCCATCAGGGCATCCACCACCGACTTTCCACCTGCCTCGCCTGACCCCGCCTTGTCGAGCAGCTGTGCAACTGCCCAAATCTTGTACCCCGTCGCGCTTGTTTCCCACTCGCGTTTTCCTGGATCATGAGCCAACGAGGTGACAGTCGATGTGTCAAGCGGTGGTAGACCAGCTACAGCATTGAACATCGCCATGTACTTGGCTGGGAGAGCGCGAAAGAGGTCAAGGGAGGGCGACTTGAGAATAGCCAGTCGTTCAAGGATTGCCTCTGCGCGCCTTCGTTGTCGTTCAGATGTTTTGAGGGCTTGTCGATACATCCTTTGTAGTCTCCGTTCCTAATCGTGTGTATCAATCCAGTGTAAGAAATAGAAGCTCGAGATGGTACACACATTATCAAGCTGCTTCCTAAGCTGCTCAAGTTCATTTAAAAGCTCCTGTTCTCTCTCTGGGGTAAGTGTCAAGTCCAGATTCTGCTGATGCGGGACCACGATGGGCAGGTCCGGGGGGATGGCAAAGATATTTCTGAGAGACCACGCCTCAAAAAAATCAAAGGCGATGTCGGTATGATGCTCTAGCAATGTTTGAAACGCAACCAAACCCTGCTCTACCTCCTGCGTGCTATCCCAGTCATCAGTCTGCCGTTCAGCGCGCGCCTCGACCCATTTCTCGAGAAATTCCTCCATGCCGTTGACGCCGTCCTGGACAGCATTGTTTGAAATGTTGATGATATCGTCTAGGAGGAGCTGTGGGGAGAAACCAAGTATTTCTGGGAGTAGAAGATGATGAACCTGCTTGGCCATGGTAAGGAGATCGCGTCACGGGTCACGGTCACGAGACTGTGACAATTGAATCAAGTGTTATTTGAATTGTAATAAAGACTTTTAAGTTTGTTACTTGGATTTTGATTTTGTGTCTTGCTCTGGCCGCGACGCCCACGGCAACCACGAGCTCCATCCTCTGTCCCGAGCTTCACTCGCGCTCCCCGGGCCCCTATTCGACTGATTTCGCAACTCGACCTCTGCCTGATGCGCGTCCTCGGCACTCCTCAACCTCTCCTCAAACTCATTCTTCTCCTTTGCCATCTTTTCCACTCTCCTCCGTTCTACCTCAGCATCGGCAGATGGTGAAGAAGTGGTGAGGGCGTCCTTGGGTCTCATGGACCAAGTACCAACACAGATAGCGACAATGGTAAGACCTTGAGCTGCGACACGCACACGCAGCCATTGATTAAATGACTGAGACTGGCCACGGCGCATCTTGACCGTGGCGACGACGAGTGCGCCGACAGTTGCGAGAGCGCCTGTGTGTGTAAGAAAAAGGTGGAGGCGCGAGGGAGAGCACGTACCAAGGGGCACCCATGGGTTCTCCTTGAACTTTCTTGTAGCTTTTTCTCGGTAAGTCTCTGGTGCAGGGACAGCGTGTGGCTTGGGGACGACGACCTGTGTGTTCATAGTTGTAATCAGACTCGCCTCGGAGTCATGTGACTTGCTCCTCTGACGGATCAAATCGCACCGTCGTATTTACAACAAATCCCCAGTCAATATCAATGCAGTCAATTGCAATTCATCATCATAAACTGATCTGCTACATTGTCCATAAGCTGACCATGCAATACTTCTTTCTCCAAAAATCGTGAGGAGAATTTTTGAGATAAGATGTGTGGATTCGGCCGATCCTGATCAAATCGGTGTTAGCCGGTTGAACTTTTTCTTCCGATGTTGCGATTCGTCTTCACAAGACCTCTCATCCAACGAATCTCCCCCCGTCTCCCATCTGCCCATTCCAACATAAGAAAAATGGCCACTGCCAATACCCCAGAATATGTACGTATCCTTATCAATGCCATGTTATCTCTTATCCTCGTTGACCCGATGGCCTGTAGAACAAGGTCTTGTACACCCCTCTCGCCGAAATCGATCCCGAAATCAAGAACATTATCGACAAGGAGACATGGAGGCAGTTCACTGGTCTCGAGCTCATTGCTTCCGAGGTATATTGTCATGAGACCATACCTGCCAGAGTCTCATATATATCCAGAATCTCACCAGTCAAGCCACCATGGAGGCAAACGGTTCCATTCTAACCAACAAATACTCAGAGGGTCTTCCAAATGCCCGGTACTATGGTGGCAACGAGTACATCGATGAGCTCGAGACTCTTTGCCGGAAACGTGCCCTCGAGGCATTCAATCTTGACCCCGCAAAGTGGGGTGTCAACGTCCAGCCCTACTCTGGTAGCGTGAGTCATTTTTCTATTTATCCGAAAAATTCACGATCGCTCACAGTGATCTACAGACAGCAAAGTATGTTCATCTGCTGCACTTTATTGACCTTTCCATGACAAAACATCCAGCTTTGCCGCCCTCACCGCTCTCATCCAGCCCAATGACCGTCTGATGGGTCTCGGCCTTCCCGACGGTGGTCATCTTACCCACGGCTACTACGTACGTCTTCGCACATCCTCCGCGTAGCTTAGCCAAAGCTTATCATGCACCAATAGACCGCAAAGAAGAAGATGACCGCCTCCTCCATATACTTCCAGTCTCTCCCTTATGCCATCACCCCCGACTCCAACCTTATCGACTACAAAAACCTCGCTGCCCAGGCAAAGATCTTCAAACCCCGTCTCATCATCTGCGGTGCTTCTGCGTACCCCCGCGACTGGGAGTATGACACGCTCAAGGCAATCGCTGAAAAGGAGGGTGCATACCTCATGGCCGACATCGCTCACACCAGCGGTCTCGTCGCCGCCGCCGAGCTCAACAACCCCTTTGACTACTGCGATGTTGTCACTACCACCACGTCAGTATATCCATTTTCCGTTTTTAGTCTTAGCTTTCATGTCCATCCTTTCAGTCACAAGACACTCCGTGGCCCTCGCGCCGGTCTCATCTTCTTCAGAAAAGACCTCGAATCCGCCAAGGATCTCGAGAAGCGTGTCAACGACGCCGTCTTCCCTGCCTGCCAGGGTGGTCCCCACAACAACGTGAGTATTTACCCCCCAAAGGTCTCCTCCAAGCTAATTTGGATGCATCGCAGACCATTGCCGCAGTTGCTACCGCCCTTCTCCAAGTCTCCCAGCCCTCGTGGAAGGCCTACGCCAAGCAGGTCATCGCCAACGCCAAGACTCTCGGAGAGGCTCTAGTCGCTCACGGCTACAAACTCCAGACAAACGGCACTGACAACCATCTCGTTCTCTGGGATCTCCGTCCTCTCGGCCTCACCGGCAGCAAGGTCGAGAAGGTCTGTGATCTCATGGGCATCACCATTAACAGTACGTACTCCCTAGTCTACACCGCTAGACCTCATAAAGCTCACTTGACCCTTAGAAAATGCCGTCTCCGGCGACGCCTCTGCGCAGGTCCCCGGTGGTATCCGTCTCGGTACCTCTGCCCTGACCTCGCGTAACATGCGTGAGGAGGATATCAGGGTCGTTGCAGAGTTCTTGCACCGCGCAGTGCAGCTCTCGCTCCTTCTCCAAAAGGAGGCAGGCTCGAAGCTCCTCAAGGACTTTGTCCGTGTCGCTACGACACAGGAGGAGGGCAAGACTGGCTTCGCTCAGGTCAGGCAGCTCCGCGATGAAGTCCGCGCATTCGCCAGCCGGTGGCCGCTCCCTGGTGTCGATGTGTCAACGCTCACGAAGCCCGAAGGCTTCCTGGATCATTAGGGAGGGAGGTTTGACTATAGAGTATCACTAAGATTCAACATTCGGTCTGGTTCACGTGTATCGCGCATATCTCACGGACATTCAACATAGTCCATTTTACTGTATTTCTAAAAAATAGAAAGAGAGACGGAGATTGAGCTGAAGAAAGGTAACCAAGCCATTGTTCCTCAGAGGTGAAGTATTCAAGTCTATGCAGGAATGACCCTCCAGACCCGTGTGGTTCCATCATCGCCCGTGGTAGCTAAGAGATCCGTGTGCCCAGCGCGCGGGCACCAAGACACAGAATTCACGTCGTACACATCGTGAGCAGACTCGATTCGAGCGATCAATCGATGCCGTGGAGGTGAAGCAACTCCTGCACTTTCTGGTTCCTTCAAGGCAATCAGCACGGTCACCCAGAAATGAAAAAACAGACGTACAGAAAATTCCCAGATTTGCACGATCCCATCGCTCCCTGTGCTCGCTAGCCAGCCTAAACCACCACTTACTCCGACACCCCACGATATCGAATAAACACTGCGCTCGTGACCGCCCAATACCAACACGGTCTCCCATCTCGTCTCGTCCATGCGTTGCCATATGCGGATTGTGCGATCGTCCGACGCCGATGCGAGGTAGCGACCATCTGGAGAAAAAGCGACAGACCAGACCGTCGACGTATGTCCCGTGAGAGTTGCAAAACAAAACCAATCGTCCGAGGGGTCATCAATGTAGAGTTTTATCGTATCGTCGTACGACGCGGATGCAAGTATCTATTCAACACGGATGTAGATAAATTTCGAATAGATTATAGAAAACCTACCTCCTCCGACGGATGCCACGCGACGCATTTTACATCTTGACTGTGGTCCATCAATACGGCCATGCATTCAAAGTCGGCGTCAGGGTGCACTGCACCTAATCAACGCTGCCGGCCATTTACGACAAAAGTCTGCTCACCTTCCCAGACCCACACGGTCTTATCACGGCTACAGCTGGCCAGCAACGTCCCCGTGCTCGAATACGCAACACTTTTGCACTCCGTCTCGTGTCCTTCAAGCTGGCTCACGCACTCCCACTCTCCGCTCGGCTCCGCATCCTCCTCGTCGCCGTGCTCTTGCTCCCATATCCCGATATTCGAGTCAAATGACCCCGTCGCGAGTGTTTTTCCAGATGGTGCCCATGCAAGTGAGCGAACAGATTTGGTATGCCCCGTTGCGAGCGTTGTGAGATGACTGAAATTTGGGTCACCATTGGCATCGGGTCGAGAGTAGGCGTATATGCGGACGGTCTTGTCAGCGGAACACGAGGCAAGAAGGGGGCGTGTGGGGTTCCATACGGCGTTCCATGCGCGCTCGCTGTGTCCCGGCAGCGTGGCGATGGCCACGATGGTCGAAGGGAGAGAATCAGTCATAAAGAGAATTGAGAGATAAGATTATCTCAGAGACGGATCAGTGCTCCTTATCTTATCACAGGTCGAAAAAAGTCCCCCTGACTCGTGCATTCTTGGTTACAATTATGCCAATCCACGGCCTGCCTGCGTCGTCAACGCCGCTCAAGCCCGCCCACTTCGACATTGAGCGTGCAATTCGCCCCAACATCCTCGCCCTCCACCCCTACCGCTGCGCACGCGATGACTACCAGGACGGTATTCTCCTCGATGCCAACGAGAACGCTCTCGGGCACTCCATTGTCCCAGAACCTCATTCCCAAGCGGAGAACGATATTCTGTCCCTTCCACTGAACCGCTATCCTGATCCATCCCACCCAGACATAAAGGCGCGCATAGCATCGCTTCGTGGCCTTCCAGGACATCAGAACGTATTCCTGGGTGTGGGATCAGACGAAGTCATTGACCTGCTGCAACGTGTATGCGTCGCTCCAGGTAAGGAAAAGGTACTAATAACGCCTCCCACGTACGGGATGTACGCCGTGGCAGCACAGGTCAACGACATCGGCGTTGTCAAAGTGCCGCTAGAACTGGGTGCAGAGCACGGAGAGGGAGGAGACAAAGGCAGGTTCAGCCTAAGGGTTGATGAGGTACCAGTCATCTTACAACTGTGGCGCAAAGCGCTGACCCCGTGCAGGTCAAGAAAGCTGTCGACGCAGACCCATCCATCCGCCTAATCCATCTCTGTTCGCCAGGAAACCCTACAGGAACACTCATTTCTCTCTCCGCCATCCGTTCCATTCTGGAATACCCCAACTTCACCGGTATCGTCGTCGTAGACGAAGCTTATATAGACTTTGCAAGCGCCGCAAAACACAGCGCCGTCTCTCTCATCTCCGAATTCGCAAACCTCGTCGTAATGCAAACACTTTCCAAAGGCTTCGGCCTCGCTGCAATCCGGTACATCTTTTCTCCGTATCCACAATAAATCAGGACTGAAACCCACATAGACTCGGCATTGCCCTCGCACAACCACCCCTCATTCAAGTCCTCGCCAATACCAAAGCACCCTACAACGTCTCTACACCAACTGCCATGCTCGCACTCACCGCACTCTCGCCTGCTTCCCTCACTCTCACACAAAACAAGATCCAAACCCTTCTTGCCAGTCGTGCCGGTCTTCTCACCTCCCTTGCAGGCCTAGCAGACCTCGGTGTCGGGCCCGCAATTGGTGGTAACGACGCGAACTTTGTCGTTGTGTCAATACTGAGTCGCTCAGGCGACGGAAGGCCAGACAACAAACGTGCGTTGGCGGTTTATAAGTCGTTGGCCGAGGAGAAGGGTGTCGTAGTGCGATATCGCGGAGGTGAAATGGGCTGCGAAGGGGCATTAAGAATCACTGTTGGGAGTGAGGAGGAGAACGCTTTCCTGCTACAGAAATTGAGGGAAGTATTGACTGTCTTGTGACGGATGAATAGACTGTAAATTACTGGATTTGGAAGCAATGGATACCCGTACTTGGGTCTTTTGAGTTTTGAACGATTGCCGCTCTCAGTCATAGTCTCATTCAAGTACTTGAAGGTAGTTCGAATCCAATCCTCCAAAATACATTAAATGCACACGTGTACAGGACACAGTCCTCTACATATCGTAACAAAGCGTCAAATGCTCCCACTCATCAAAATTAATCTAAATCCTCAAAAGCTAGCGCACGCCTAGGATTACGAATAAGCGTCATACTACACATCGATGACCGTCTTGACTCACCTGAACATCACGATTGGTCGAACAGGTGTTGGCTGAGGTGCAGGCTCCCGTGGCTTTTTAAGTTCTGGCTCGCGTTTCTCCTGCGTCATCTTCGCCACCGGGTTCCTCTTGACAAGCTTCGGCTCCCGCGCGACATTCGCATTACTCGCATCGTTCTTCCTCTTTCCATTACCCATGTTCACACTCCGTTTGTCCGCCTCATCGCGTTGAAACCTCGGCAAAGCACGAGGGACAGCAGAGGCACCACCACGCGCCTCGTTCTTTGCATGATGCTGACGAGTAGATCGTTTCGTCTCCAGAGTGGCGGTGTCCGATTTTTGTTTGTTGCGTTGATGACCCCCGTGGCGTGCAGCCACGGAGGCAGACTTGACAGAAGGAGGAGTGTTGCGTGCGGCAACCGGAGCCGTGGAAGGAACGGAGTTAATCACAGGAACATGTACATCGTCCCGCTGCACGATGGATACTGCAGAGTGATGCACACGGCGCATGTGCTCCTTTTCAAACGGGATACGGCGCATAGTCTTGACGTGAACAGACCTGGCACAGGACACATAAGTCTCTCGAACTTGAAGAAAGGAAGGCAGGAACATACCGAGTACCGACCGGAGCAGCCCAAGCCTCAGGAACCGTCCCAAAAGCAAGTGAAATCAAAAGCAGAGCATACGCGACAGAGATCATCTTTATACAACGGATAGCACAGCTACTCGAATGAACAATGAGAGACTTGACAAGAGACTCTGGGGCAACCGGTGCCGGAGAGAATTGGAAGGGGGATGGACTAGAGGGGGAGCACAGCTGGAGATTCACAGTGTAGGGGCATGAACTTTATACATCGCGGATGGGCGGGGTTGATAGGAATGAAACGTTGATGATGATGGCGACACAACCGATACACAGCCTCCAAAGCACATCAGCGGTCGGTAGGTAAGACTGATTGATGGGGATTTCAAGAGTTTCAGCACAAAGTCAGATGATCCTCATGTACAAGATGGCTAGATCCCCATTACACAAAAAAGATAAGAAATTGGGGTAATTTTTATGCAAGCTTCGCAGAAACCATGATACGACCAAAGTCTTCTAGACTGACGGACTTGTCTGGCATGGTAGAAAACGCATCAAGCATCTCGATCATCTATACGAGATAAAGCAAGACAAACGGAACATTATATTGAATATACATACTTCGTCAGCCTTGATCTTTTCACCAAGAAGCTTAGCGACGCGCTGGATATCTTTGATCATAATTCGTTGCTTCGGCACATCCTCCGGTGGCACATCAGGGAAGAAGAGAGAAAAAGCTTCCAATGTTGTCTCGTGCTGACGTTTGGTAAGTTTACGAGGAGTAGACGGACCTGGCGATACGGAAGGTGAGCTAGATTTTGCAGCACGACCGCGAGTACGTCTACGAGAAGTAGAAGGGGTAGGTTCCTCAACATACTCCTCGTCATCCTCGTCGTCATCATCCTCATCATCTTCGAGATATTGATCGTCACTGAGAACGTCAGGTTCAATGCCATTGCCATTATTATCGACCTGCTCGAGTAACACAGCACAAACGGCGCGCCAATCATCACGACTGACCCAGCCCTTTCTAGAACCTTGGACATCGCTGGACGACGACGCCGTCCAGCCCGACGCGGCGTTGCGAAACACAGCCAAGACCTGCTCGTCATCCGGAGGTAAATCTAATTTCTGCAAAGCACGAGAGACATCTTCGAGCGGAATCTGCGCAGCTTCAAAGCCTCCTTCAGAGTTGGAAGCTACGTAGTCAAAGGCGCGGTCGATGTCGCGCTGTACGGCGATGGGGAGAGCGTCATAGACATTGGTAGCCATGTGACGGTCACATCGTCACACCGTGTCGTGTTTCTCCCGTCATGGTCGGTCGTGCATTGCTCTTACGCCAGCTGCGCCACGCGAACCGGCTGTCAGCAAGCCTTCCAGCACGCCGCTATGCTCAAAAAGTGGGATCTGCGCCACAGGCCCCTCAACCCCAAAAAGTCGATCCGTCGCCACAGCCCGCGCAACCCCAGAGCTGGCTCACGCGCAAAATAAAGACCTCTCCCCGAGCAAGGAAACTATTCTTCATGTTCACCGACATGCTTGGTTATGGTAGTCCCAAGCAGGTTGCTGGTCGTCGTGCTTTCGTTCTCTACGAGCACGTCGTCGCCGTCACACCCGATGCAGATACTCACTTTTGGCAACAAGGTGCGATTTTATCCGATCTCTGAATCTCTTCTCTGACCTCTTACAGAGTGTCGTCTCCCGCCAACTTTCCAGTCTTGGTTCACTGTTACAAATCTCCACATATGGATGCTCACCGTCCGTCTTCGTTCGTTACCAGAGGGCAGACACTACACCCAAGGTCTAATTGAACACTTCTTCCTCGACATCGAAGATCGTATTCGCGATGTTCTCCAACCAAAAATGAATCCTCCAAAGCCCTACACATTCAACTCCCCTTTCTACATAAATCCAAATGCTCCCCAGCCCACCCACAAAGGCCGCCTGAAACCTCTTTCACGTGCGCCAGATCGGCTTGTTACGCGCCAAATGAAGATATTCAAAGAACAGTGGGCGGGTATGGGGCTTTCCTTTGATCTTGGACTTGTAAAAGGCGACATGGAGATGGCCGCTGCTGTCTGGCGTAATCTTCTCGGCGCTCGTGGTGCCCAAGGCATTGCGTTCCCCGACTCTCCCTCAGAAAAGAAAGTCTTCCGTCGTTCCGTAAACCTCGTCGGCGGCGAAGTCGTCAACGTTGCGAAAATTGACCTGGAGAAAGAGGAGGCCCAAGATGACGGCTCAGGTGTACATGATTTCGCACCTGAGGAAGCAGATCTCTATCTCGAATATCCTCAGCTCATGCTCGACATTGTTGGCTATATTCGCCGTGAGCTTGTCCGCTTAGAAAACCTCAGTGATGAGCAGATTATGAAAGGTCCTCTCGCACATCTCAAGTTTGGAAGAGTGCGATCGTGATTGGTACACTTTTAGATGTATTTCCTATGTATACAGTATATTTGGTAATCAACGATACTACATCGATAGTCAGTGAGATGGTGTCCCTTTCATGGACAGCCAGAATCCAAAGGTACCTTCTACATAATCTTAATCTTCATGTGCACCGACTTTGCCCTCGTAAGCTGATCGTACCCTACCGACCACAACGCCTCATAAGCACTTGTTACGCCAAAGAAATCGTACTTACCGAATTTACTAAGACTGACGCCCCTGCCACTATCCTTCACACCCGTCCATGCCAACGCCGGGTCCAAATAATCGCACCTATTCAAAAACACTGTTCCCGTCTGGAGCCCGTCAACCAATCTCAGGAACGCCTGCTCGGACGCAGAGTTCTTTTCTGCATTAGTCCAAATGCTCGCAGTGAGGCCATACTGCGAGTCATTCATGAGATTGAGAGCTTCTTCGTCAGAAGATACCTGAAGCACTGTCAAAACGAGCTGATCGTTGGATTTCAATACAAAGTTCACCTTCATGATTCCGACGATGGGCCCAAAGCTCTCCTCCTATCCGTTGCATGATTAACAAACTATTATAATCACAAACTTCTCGCAAACCTTCATGACATCCATTGCTAGGGAAAACTGAATCAATACTCCTAAAAATAAAAAAAAAAGTACAACGTACAATGGTCCACGTCAACAAGAACTTGTGGCGCAACATAAGTGGTCCCCCTACACCCTCGTCAATACGCACACGAGAACACAACCACGATTACTCACGGCCTCGCAATAGGGAACAGTTGCTCTGGCACAAGCTTCTTAGCTCCAGCCGCAACTAACAGCATGATCAGCGGGGGAAAAAAAAATGACGTGACCACGAAACCCCATACCCGCATCCTCAACCTGCTTCCGTATTCTTTCCGCGCTAACCAAACTGACGACAGGACCGAGGTTTGTCGAAGGATCTGTAGGATCGCCGAGTTTGTACGTCTAATGCAGAGTTGATTCGCGTCAAACGGTCGAGTTACTCCACGCTTACCTTGGTGATATCCACAAAACGCTTCACGAATTCATCATATATGGATTCGTGGACGTATATGCGCTGTAATTACAAGTCAATCTCCGCTCATCAGCCGTGACCAATCGTACCTCGACTGCACAGCAACTTTGTCCCGAATTGAAAAACGCGCCTCCCGACATACGGATTAAGTCCGAAGGCTACTCAACAAGACACGCAAGCGACATACCATCCACAAGCTCACCAACCGTATACTTCAGATCCGCATCTTCTCTGACATACGCCGGGTCCTTTCCACCAAGCTATCCCGAAACTCAAGGTCCACTCGTCTACGCTTCAAACAAGCTTGCTCACCTCTAGTCCTACTCCCTTGAACCCTACCCCATCCACAGCCGCCTTTTCGACCTCTCGTCCACCCTTTACGCTTCCAGTGAAACTAACAAAGTCCACCCTAGGACTCCGCACTACGTGATCTGCAAGCTCCAGCGATAGATGTGTCACCTGCACCACATGCTTCGGTAGACCCGCCTTTACCAGCGCATTTACAAAACGTTCAGCCGTGACGGGAGTTTGCGGTGATGGTTTGAGAAGGACAGCGTTGCCTGCGATTATAGCCGGGAGGACAGAGTTGATCGCAGTTAGATATGGGAAGCTAACAAACATCATTGAAGTAATCTCGTCGAGATAGTAAAGGCGAACGAACGTACTTCCACGGCGCAATGACGAACACAACACCCAGCGGCACGCGCTTGATGAACCTCCTGAATCCAGGTTTATCCGTATCGGGGAGATGCACATCCGCAAGTTGACTCGTCGCGATAGAAAGCATGTACTCTGCGCGCTCGACAAAGCCACGAACTTCGCCCGCGCCCTGTGATACCGGTCTAAACGCTCGCGTTTAAAAACAACGGGAGTATGACTATCTAACAACAACACACCTGCCGATCTGGAGCGTAAGATCCAACGGGATCTCATCTTTCATCGCTTTAAACTCTTCCTACGCAGCCAAATCGGCACATGAGGAACAGCGATACAAGACATGGAACACGTACGATAAACTTGCGTCCAACAGCAATCCTCTCAGCGAGCGGCACCTGTGCCCATTTCTTCTGCGCCTCGACGGCATCACGGATAATCCCATCGAGCTCATCGCGGGTAGGGTACGTTCTCTGAACATATGGCTGCTGACTATGCGGCGTGATTGTCGTCTGCACCTCTGGCATCGTTGGTGGTTTCGGCGGCAGGGGGAACCCTGATCTTGTGACCCTACGTCATCTTAAGCACGGGAATTCGCAAAAAATAAATCAAATCAATTTAATCTACAAACTCCCGCGACGGTCCAACTCTAAACAATGCCTTTAAACGACGAACCAAACGTCGAAACCGAGCCGAGAGCGCTAAAGAAACGGTAATCAAAGGCGAAAGGCGAAAAGAGGTAGTCAGAAAAAAAAAATCCCGAGTCTAACGTCGTCCAGACTTTTGATTCTCACCAAGATGATGCCTCTGCGGCGAAGTAGTCGGTTCATGCACGCCACGCTGGCGCGGGGCTGGGGCTTGTCGTGTCGTTTCTCTAACGTTTTTCCGAGAACGATTATTCGCATTAGCTGTTGGGCGTGACCTCGTGCAACTAGTACCCGTGTAGGAACACTGCTGACAAGTCAAAGGCGGTTCGTATTGGTCGTACACTTGATTTACCGCGCTATCAAGTACACATCAGAAAACCCACCACGAATCCAACAAAAAACAACATACCGATCCTCCTGGGCACGATCGCGTCGTCGTCCAAGAGTCCAAAGTTCATGCTGCAAATTCCTAACAACCTGACTGCTCTCTCTAAGACTATTCCTCAACACCATCACTTCATTCTCCGCCGCACTACACGTTCTCCGTGCCGACTCCTCAACAGCACGAACCTCTCTTGTCAACCTCAACACGAGCTCATCTCTTTCCCTAACCTCCTCCTCCTTCTCCTCTAGTCTCTTCTGCAACGCAAGGACATCCCTACGCGCCGCAATGCGCGTTTCCTCCAACGTACACTGCTCCACCACGATCTGTTTCACCGCACTCTGAAGCTGTTTCTCCAACTCGTCGACCTTGACATTAACATCCACAAGACCAAGGAGTAACTCTTCATTAGCATTCTGTTGTTCCTCAATCTGCCGCACAATCGCCAGATCCGGAGCATTCTTCATCCCGTGATTCGGATTCGGATTCGGATCCAATCGCGACACTTTATTCTCCAGTTCCAATATCCTCACACTCGCCGCAATCAAAACATCATCTCTTTGCGATTCTTCCTCCCTGGGGACAACAAACGACGCACAAACCTCCCTCTTCCCCTCCTCCCTCTGAAACTTTTGCGCCAGCATCATCGCAGCGGCCTCGATCGTAGGGCACACAATCATCCCCGACCCACTTTTATAAAACTTACTATTCCCATGAGAATCAAACACCACAAAAACCCTCTTCCCACGCGCCATTTCCATCGGTATCTTGATCGCAGCGACGATTTCCGGCGGGGCAGTAATAATCGACGCTGATATCCCACCAACGCCATCCATCTTTTCCAAAATCTTTACGAAAGAGTCGTAGGTGCATAATAAGCCATCAAGCGGTGTTTTTGGGTTCATGACCTCGGTAAAGTATGGTACACCCGGTACTGCATCTTCCGAGAGGACGAAAACGCCATTCAAAAAACGATCAAAGGGGGGAGCACCGACGATTCTAGAAGCTTCTAAATGGGTACTACCCGCATAATACCTCGCAATCTGTGTAACTTTCTACGCTTGATCTTTAATAACCGGTCTTTAGAGGTTTGGGGGGACATACCACAGCACACTCTCTAGTCAACAACCACCTAAACAAATCCCCATCTCTCATTCCAGAGGTATACATCGCAAACACCTGTCTTGCGAAATTCGCCGCGCATAATCCACAAGCAGCAACGCCTCTATCACGACCAAACTGGTACTGCGAAGTCCCCGTGTACGAAACGATCCAAGTCTGAGGAAGGGCCCCGCGTTGGAAGAAACTATCAATGATATTATTGATAAAGCTGTCATCTGGATCAGTCCTGAACACGGGATAGTATCGCGAGATGATGTTTCCGTCAAGACTCATATTCGGCGGGGTGTTGTTGTTTAGTTAATTCTCTTTCTCTCTGTGCATTTAATGATTTCAAGACAAGAAAAAGCTTTTTGTT
>QLON01007291.1:0-16853 GCA_003313675.1 Termitomyces heimii
GAATACACCCGTACGTCTTTTCTCTCCCGCTTACAAACTCCCATTGAACAACGCCGCGCGCGCGCGGCAGAAATCTGCTCATTCTCTCCAGAGGACGCAACGACGAACCCATCGCTCGTATACGCCGCAATCACCCAGCCCGCATACGCCCATCTCGCCTCGGACGCAGCGCAATACGCGTTCTCCCTTCCCGATCCCTCTCTCTCTCTCTCCGCACGAGCAGAATCTGCCTGCGACTACCTCGTGCGTGCTTCTCTCTCGCTCTATCATAGCCAACCTTACCCAAATCCTCCTGTCCACAGCTCGTATCACTCGGCCTCGAAATCCTGCACCTAATCCGCGGGCGCGTATCAATCTCCATCGACCCCCGCATCGCACACAACACACCCCACCTCATATCCAAATCTCGCGCTCTCATCGCCCTCTTTGAAGCGCGCGGACTAACACACGCACGGGAACGCGTACTCGTCAAGATCCCAGGCACATACGCCGGTATCCTGGCGTGCCGCGCGCTCGAAGCCGACACGGACACGGCGATCCACACGAACGCAACGTTGATATTCGGTCTCGTACAAGCCCAAGCATGCGCACAGGCGCGTGTGGCGGTTATATCCCCTTTTGTCGGGCGCGTCAAAGACTGGTGGGACGCGCGCGGGGACGTGGGTGCCCCCTGCCCCTCCCCCTGCACCTCCCCCTGCCCAAAGACGCACCAGGGCCTCGCGCTGCTGCACACGATACGCACGGCGTTCGACGCGCACGGACACACGTCTCGCACCGCGATCATGGCTGCCGGGTTCCGCGCTGCGTCAGAGGTAGTGTGCGCCGCTGCGGCCCGCCCGGACGTCGTCACGCTCCAGGTGGCGTTGTTGCGCGAGCTCAGCGCGCTCAGCGCACAGCGCGGGGCGGGTGTTCTCTCAACTCCCGCTTGCGCTGGCGCTTGCCATGGCGATAGCGCCAGTGACGATGCCGCACCCGCACACCTCGGCGTTGTTCCCGTCCCAGAGCCTCGGTACGTCGTATGCGGGGACGGCGAGGGCGGGATGGGGAGCGAGGCGGAGGAGGCAGAGGCGGAGGCGCTGTTCGTGCGCGATTTGGAGGCGGAGCGGATCGCGCTTGATAAGGTGCCTGAGGGGCTTGCGAGGTTTGCTGTGGACGCTAAGAGGCTGGAGGATCTTTTGCGGGAGATGATTAGGGTGAGGATGGAGGGGGGTGTTGCGGGGAGGTGATGAGGGTGATGACGCGTTTAGAGTTTTGTTGTTGTTGTTGGGCAGGCATTTGGTTAGATACCCTTACCACCCCCGCATGCATAGAAAACACGACAGGACACGGCACGCTACGAACGGCATACAGTGATGAGATGAACATTGTTGTTCTTCAGGACCACGCGCACAGCTTCCACAAAGAATGAAGTTTGGTGAAATATCTACGTCTCCCAACCCAAACCTCGTCTTTGTGAACCAGATAGGCAAAATAAACACGAGTCTTAGGCTGAGGATTTAGGAGGGAATACGGAAGTAAAGAGCGCTCGTAAAATGCTGAAAGCAGTGACATTTTACGTCGTTTAGAATGAACGCCACAAAAGATTTGTCAGTTTTAAACACCAACTCAAGAATGTACACCCTTCGCGAGAAGAAGAAGAAGAAGAAGAAAAGAAGAAAATAAAAAGCCCGCAAAGGTCGCCAGCGACGGAATGCTTCACCATAGCAAACAGACTAAGCCCGAGATGGAAGCCAAGAAGAATACGCCACCACACCCACACCCAGAGAAGAGGTATTCGGGAGGAGGAGGAGGGGCTCACACAGTGCCGAACGAAACCATGCTTTCATTGGTGAGTACTACGCACTACACAAAGGTTTGTGCCAAACGTGTTCCACACGGAGGAGTCTGGCGAAGTAACCCAAGTTGCCACACACGCTACCACAAACCATACGAAAAGAGTTCGACCGCAGAAGCGACATTACAAGACCACAGATAGATAGACCACCAGATTACATGTTAGGTGTAGTGCACGATACAGCCCTACCCCCGCTTCTTAGCCCTGCGTAGCGGCTTGCCGGTAAAAAAATTCATTCATTCATGGCAATAACGGGATTTAAAGAGATATAGCCTACATAAATGACGAGGGCCGAACTTGTGTGCTAAAACATTTGGTAACAAGGAAAAGAAAGGGCAAGATATTTACAACGTACCGAATGAAATCTATCACTTTTGGGAAAAGGGGGGACAGGAAGGTCCAAGATGTGCGATTTCAGATAGAGGGAGGAGAATGACTTCCGGAACCTTCGGATGTCGGCAAGACATTCTCTGATTGCGTTTATCTCTATACCACTTGATGGCTGCAAAGAAGAGTATAGTCCGAAGGGAGTGACCCAGGACCTCTGCAGTGAGACGATATGATAACGACACCGAGTCAAACAGAGAAACAATAGTATTCAAATATAGGGCTTTCAACCCAGCGATTTTCCAATCCTTTCTTTTGGTGTATATACGCGACAACGGAGATTAAGCGAGTAAGTTCGAAGGCTGGGACGACCACTGAGAGAAAAATATCAGCTTTTTTATTCGTGCCAAACATGGCGCAGCGTTAGCAAGCAGATGAGATGTTGCAGCCTCGTGCATGCAAAGAATCATATGTTCAGTAGCAGCGTGACTTGAACGAGTGCAAGAAAATTTTCCAGACAGTCAACAAAAGTTCCGTTCGCTTTCTAAAAATTTTAATCAGTGTGCCTGCCCTGGCAGACGGGTCAAAGGACAGGATGACGTATGTATGACGTATTCAATTAAAACTGACGTAAGTTGTTCGGCATCATGATAATCACTGATAAAATCTTTTGTAGGTAATTTTTCCACCCCTTGTGTGTACTGTGCCCTTAATCCCACACGGTTGTCTTCCCTGACCATGAACTGCTAACCCGGGGCTTTGGGTTTCAGGACGCAGGTGGCCCTGGACTAGCCAACTTGGTAGCCTTGCGGATGCCTGTAATTGCAGTTGAACCATCTGTCATGCTTCAAACTTGTCTTCATCTTGCGGCTTGATTGACTTACCTCAACGTTGTCAACGACGAAGACTCATATTATTAATGCATGGCATGATTTCTCAGCACACAAGCCAAGGGTTGCAGCCACCTCAGCTAACATCGACTCTTTGAGATGATGATCATGGGATGTCTGCCTTTCTTTACTATCCTGAAAGAAGCATATTTCGTTATCTGTCTCCGATTCGGATTATTTCGTGACTTGGCGAGAAAAGGTTGAGTATACAGCTCTTCCACAATAAACCGACTCTGACGATTGATAAGTAATGCCCATGTACGGTCCATGTGTATCATGTATCATGTGCTCTCAAACCATGCTTTCCATTACGGCAGTGTCAACTTGTCAGTCCGAATCGTGGAAGAGATATGTAAAAAGAATTCTAAGCCCTAGGTCACTGGTGCCGTCGCTATTTAAATTCTGCCTTTATATCCCGATCATTGCTTTGTCGGTTGTATGAAATTCTCCGACTCTTAGTTCATTCCCTATGGGCAGTAAATGCGGCGAGCACGATGTAAACACATATTTAAAGCAGTACACGGTACACCATGTTTTCACAGTTTCAAGTGTGTCAGACTCGCATGGACCACGGCGACATTTTGAATGGTCAATTCAAAAGTAGTGTCAGCTGAACAAATGCGACAAGTATTTTGAACATAGGCACTGATCTTATGCGTGTCAACTTACACCCGTCTTCTTTTTTACACGGGGTAACAAATGTTTGAAATGCGAAGCCCCTTCAGGTACTTGATGTGTATTTTGACTTCTCATAATTTGATTTCGTGGGATTTCTGGCCTTCGCGACTTCTCAGACTCGGACCTCGTGCACACATACCGTAGGAACGACAGCACGGTGCCGACAGAAAGCAGGAAGATGATTCGTCAAAAAATAATACACGGAACAACCTTCCTCGCGCTTGCATCTCTGCATCTCATATACTCTACATCTCGTATACTCAAAAAGGAACACACATATCCATGGTACTGGTACATACATATACGTATTTAATACTGTTATGTGTTACAGTGACACAGACACTTGAACACAAGGATATATCGTGAGAGAGAGGTAACGCTTACACTACATGGTCACCTATAGCAGCTGTCATTTCCCATGCGGTTGTGGTATTCAAGACTTCAAAGACCCTGAATGAGGTACTATGATACATAATTACATAAAGATACCCAGCGAAAAGTGGCAAATTGTTGGAGGATCCAATGTTTTAAGCGACTTGTCGGCTGAAGGTAAGTGTGGTGAAGTTCCAAGAACTCGGAATATAAGACGTACTGTGACGGATCAAATTCGGGAAATACGTCTATTTCACCTCCCCAAGTTATGACTCACTGACTAAGGATTACACCTCGTATAGAAACATAGCGCAGATGAATTGTAACTTGACAGATTGTTAGAAACAAAGCAGCTTAACACTTACATGACTGTACAAAGGGCCTGCCTTTTGTTGGTATGCAAAGATCCTGGGTGAGATACATCAACGCCCACCCTTTTGACATCTCTCGAACGCCCAGGCGCTCATGTTGCCCTGAAAATCATCATAGCGATGTAACAATGTTTTCCCCCACCTCTCTACATCAATACTGCATCCACTCGGGATCTGTTACTCACATACTATAAGCCCATGTGCTCCTCCATGTTATCAGCTCAGATGAATCGGACTAGACCATGCACACAAAAACGTAGAGGCAAGGCCCATTCACGACCCGAACATAATAGCGGAGAGCCTGACAAGACCAACAACATCGGCTGCGAAGCGCTTCTAAGCGACCGTGAAGATCGATCTCTTTAACATTGGAGGCACCGATTATGTAGACCATACGTTAATAGTGTGTACATAGCTGATCGAGAGTCTAAGTACGGAACAGAAACAGCGACACACGCGCACACGAAGGCCGGAAGAGAAGAAAGACCGAGAATTCTCGAGAAAGCATGGAGCTTGGGAAACGACGAGAGGCAACATTTTATTACATAATCAACATTAAAATTAAACTTGCATGTTACATGTTACGTCGTAACCCCTTTCCTGGATGCGTGCAAATTGCAACGGGTTCCGGTGCCCGTCTTCGGCCGTGAGGAGGGGTTATTCACAGCAGTTCCGCCACTGCCTTCGGGTATCCAACGGCTCTCCATACGTCTCTATTGAACCTTTTGATGAGACCGACTAGATCCGGAAGCTCTTGGCAAGGTCTTACACACTTTTTTCTCTCTTCTCGCGTTCTTTCGAGAAACTCATTTGATATTTGAAAGTCTTGGCTCTGGATTTTCTTTTGTCAATCGTAAATTTTGAGAGTTGGCGAGTCGACTACGACTCATGTAGTGGTACTCGAATGCAGCTATTGACTAACTCTTCCATCGCGCATCACGATGTTGTTGATTTTCGAGTCCGGTGTGGGCTACACGCACGTTTCTGGTCGAGGTCGACGTTTGATTGGTATCCTGTTCCGAAGATCGCCCAAGTACCCACAATTGTAGCGACTTAGCAATCGCTTAAGTGGTTGTCATATTGCGACCTTGCATCTGGACGGTATCCAAGTTCATTGATCAGATGTGGTTTCCATGTGTCGCGCGGAATAAAGACGTTCCAGCTACCACACCAGGCCCAGGAGATTGATATTCTTCACGGCATGAGCAGGTACAGCCTCCTCAACACAGTGAAAATAGTTGATTGATAAGGTACATGTCCTTCACATGTGCGCCACAAATCCGACTTTGAAGCTTGTTCAGAGCGTCCTTTTACTCAATAATTTCGTGAATGTACCGCTGTTCAAAGACCACAGGCTTGAAACTCCGAATCCTTCGTCAGTTTCGTCATCTACCTGCCGAATATGAACCATTATATCTAAAGTCGGCTAGTCAGAGTCTCAGTCTCCTAGACTGCACCGAAAACTGACGACGTATCAATCGAATTGACTTTGTAATGCCCTTTGGAGATGGTACTCACCCCTATTCCTACAGACAAACTATCATGCCGTTGATAAAGAGTGTCGCTTGACAAATGACCCACTACATTACTTAAGAGGACAGCCAGGATGATAGTGAAGTATCATCCTGGCTGTCCTTATGCCCGTGATTTGAAAATGTGGTTGGACGTGTAACCTTCGGGCATTAATGACCCTTCGCATTACGTATCCATCGGCGTGAAAGCCCTCGATTTCCTCGGAGTAACTAGTTCTGCAATTGAATGCCTCTGAATATATTGGATAAAGTGGTCTATAGCCCAAATACAGATACTTCCGACACTTGAGACGGAAGAAAAATCGAGGGATGACAACCCAAACACATGAAAATGCGTCGCCGTGTAAGATGCCTCCGATAAAGCTGGTCCGCCAAGACGCGATCGTGTGATGGTCCGCCTCCGCCTCAAGTCCGAAGTTTGCGTGGCATGGAGAATCGCCATTTTGAAGTGTCTGGACAGAGGGGAGCCGCCAAGAGAATCACCTGTCCTCGGGACGTGAAAGGCCGCCACCACCTTTTTGGGAAAATACCTGGTCGCATAATCAGCGACTTGTTTTGAAGGTTCCAAGACATCAACCAGCTTCCAAGATAGCTATACAGAGATATGGCTGAAAATCAAGGAGAGGAAGCTGGTTGATGAGGATCAATCGGCTAGATTATATGGATTACAAATCATGAGTGGAATTCAGATTGTGTAAAGCCATGCCAAACGTCAATGCATTCAGCCATATGCTTCTCGCTGCCAAGTCCAGGAAAAGATCTCCCTAAAATTTCAAGAGGGCCGAAGATCATTGTTCGCCTTTCCATTCTTCTGATGCCGGGACAAGTGCCAAAATGAGTTGATCCTCGCGCGCTCAATCCTCCTCAGGCAAAATTCCCGCTGTGTGACAAAATATCGGCGTCCACTGATATTTTTCCCATCGGGCGGTAGACGGGAGCCTTATAATAGTACAGCTACCGTGATAATTCCTTATCTCCCCCCAAGCGGGATTCGGTGAGCCCAAAATACTGCTTGATTTGCGGCACGCATCTCATCAGCTTTACAGTTATTCTTGTCTTTTTCTCTGTACTTACCTGTTCTGTCTGGTTAATATCACCGCCTTGACATGTGAGCGATCTCTGTGTGTTTCCGTGATGATCATCATTCAACTGACCCTGCTTTATTAGTACAGTAATGCCTTCCGAGAAAGTCTCCCTTGACCTAGGGGATGAAAAAAGGGCGCATTTCAAAGACGTCCGTGAAGAGCTCCGCCCTGTATCTGGAGCTCCAGGACTTGCGTACCATGATTCGTCTTCCGCCAACCCAAATCTCTCACTGCCTATCGGTTTCCGCACACTCTCTATTCAAGTTACAGAATCTCAACACCCGGGAAGGCCTCAGGACGATGTGGTTAATTTCTTTGAGCAGCTCACCTATCACAATGTCTCTGTTGAGAAGCTCTGCGGTATGTTCGGGACTACTGCGGATGGCGGTCTCGACAACGTTGTAGTCTCTCGCAATATCCAGCGGGACGGAAAAAACACGATTGCTAAGGCAAAGCCCAAGTACATATGGAAACTCCTCAGCTATCTCTTCGGCGGGTTCTGCTCCATCCTCTGGGTCGGTGTCATCATCTTCTTCATTTGTTGGCAACCCCTTAGCGACCCTCCTTCCCCTACCAACCTTGCCCTGGCTATCGTCATTATTTTGGTTATTTTGTCCCAAGCCTCTTTCTCTGCGTTCCAAGATTGGTCCACTGGCCGCATCATGAACTCGATCCTGGACCTCATTCCCTCTGAATGTGTTGTAATTCGTGAGGGCAAAACGAGCAAAATTGCTGCTGCAGATCTGGCTGTCGGTGATGTCGTTATGTTGCACGTCGGTAACAAGGTTCCAGCTGATATGCGGCTCATCGAGACATCTGGTGACGTCCGTTTCGACCGCGCTGTGCTCACGGGTGAATCAGAGGAAATTGAAGGCCATATCGACTCGCTTGGTGAGACTTTCCTCGAGGCTCCTAACGTTGCTCTCATGGGTAC
This sequence comes from Termitomyces heimii, assembly GCA_003313675.1. Taxonomy (NCBI): domain Eukaryota; kingdom Fungi; phylum Basidiomycota; class Agaricomycetes; order Agaricales; family Lyophyllaceae; genus Termitomyces; species Termitomyces heimii. The sequence goes on from QLON01007291.1 coordinate 8,024, forward strand.
ACATGTGACCAATGGACATGCTAAAGGTGTCGTCGTTCTGACGGGCGGTCGTACTGTTATGGGCCGTATCTCGAAGCTCACGAATAAGACTAAAGTGAAGCCAACACTTATCCAGCAGGAGATTACGCGTTTTGTCCGACTTATCATCGTCTTCACCGCCATCCTTGCGCTGAGCATCCTCATCATTTGGCTCGCATGGCTGCATCGCGACCATAAGCCATTCATGAACGTCGTCGCTATGCTCAATGATGTCATGGGTTGTATCGTCGCTTTCATCCCCGAAGGAATGCCCATCGCAGTCACGCTTACCTTATCCCTTATTGCCCGCCGCATGAAAGATATTTCGGTCCTCCCGAAGTCACTCGCCACTGTTGAGACTCTGGGCTGCGTCACCGTCATCTGCTCAGATAAGACTGGTACTCTCACCCAGAACAAGATGTCCGTCATGTCTGCTGGATTCGTCGACGAGACTTACACGGCTCAGGAGTTCCACGATCAATTCAAGGCCAAGCCGGAGGGCTCTGCGTTTGAGAAGCTTCACAGGGCTGCAGTACTTTGCAATGGCGCGACGTTCGACTCTGCAACGGCCGATCTTCCTCTTGAGAACCGAGAAATCAATGGTGATGCAACAGATGGCGCTGTCCTCCGCTTCGTCGAATCTGTCGGTAACGCACCGGCAGTTCGCGCTTCCAGCAACGAGATTTTCCAAGTTCCCTTCAACTCGCGCAACAAATGGATGCTCACCATGCACAATTCCTTGTCTTCCAAAGACTCCGAGAAAAACTCAGCCGGCCTCATCTTTGTCAAAGGTGCCCCGGACGTCCTCATGCCGAGTTGCACATCCTACTTCTCTGCTCGCACGAACGAAGTTAAGCCTTTCGATGCGGCTGCTCGTGCTAACCTCGTCGCGACTCAGGAAAAGTGGTCTCGCGCCGGTCAGCGTGTTATCCTCATCTGCATGCGAGAGTACATTCCCTACCACGCCGTTGGTACGAACGATTTCAGCACCGAGATCACAAAGAAAGGCCTCGAGGAGCTAATCGTAGTCGGGATCCTTGGGCTCATGGACCCCCCTCGTGCTGACTCTGCCGGCACCGTAAAGGACTGCAGGAGAGCAGGTGTTCGTTTCTTCATGGTTACTGGAGACTTTGGCCTGACAGCCGCTGCTATTGCACGACAAATTGGCATCATTACAACTCACGCTGAGCCCGATTCCCTGGCGGACGTGGTCACACAGATGAACGAGATGCCTAATGGACCCTTGCCCAGCTGCCGTGACCCTGCCAATCGGATTCAGAAGAGTCTTGTATTGGAAGGGAAGGATCTGGTCCTCTTCCAGGAGAATCATTGGGATGTCGTCACGCGCTACGAGGAGATTGTGTTTGCCCGGACCACGCCTGAGCAGAAGTTGAGCATCGTCAATGCGTTCCAGAGTCGGGACAATGTTGTTGCTGTGACTGGTGACGGAGTGAATGATGCTCCAGCCCTCAAAGCTGCTGACGTCGGTGTCGCTGTCGTGACTGGAAGCGATGTCGCGATGGAAGCTGCCGACCTTGTCCTCATGGGTAACTTCGATTCTATCGTCGGTGGTATCCGTCTCGGTCGCTTGGTGTTCCAGAACCTGCAGAAGGTTATCGCATACCTCTTGCCTGCCGGTAGCTGGTCCGAAGCTTGGCCTGTTATCCTCAATGCTTACGTTGGTGTACCCCTCCCGCTTTCTTCTTTCCTCATGATCATCATCTGCTGCTTCACCGATCTTTCGCCGTGTCTTTCACTGATTATGGAGAAAGAGGAATTCGATCTCCTCACACTCCCCCCGCGCAACCACAAGAAGGACCATCTCATCAACCTAAAGATCTACACCCAGGCCTACTTCTTCATCGGTATGATGGAGACTATCATCGCTCATGTCATGTTCTTCCTCTACATGTGGAAGTATGCTCGCATCCCCGCACGCGACTTGTTCCTCGCGTTCGAAAAGTACTCCGATGGGTTCTATGGCTACACACAGGACGAGCTAAACCACTTCAACGCAGTCGGCCAAGGAGTGTACTTCGTCACCGTCGTCATCCTCCAATGGGGAAACCTTCTCTCCGTCCGCAACAAACGTCTTTCTATCCTCCAAGCCGACCCCATCCGGCCACAGAGGAGAAACCCATGGCTTTTCGCTGGCGCAATCCTTGCGTTCGTTATTGCGATCTTCGTGACGGAGGTTCCCGGAATCCAGAGGTTGTTCGGAACGGCGTCGGTCCCAGTCGAGTTTTGGGTTATCCCCCTACCGCTGGCGTTGGGCATCTTGTTTATGGATGAGATCAGGAAGTTGTTGGTTAGGACGTTCCCTAATGGTTTCCTCGCGAAAATAGCTTGGTGATTGACATACTTAGTGAGTTCTCAACTTTTATTCTTTTATTGGGCTGGATCTAATTCGAGTGTCTTTAGATTAGTTCGCATCCACATTACATTTTTATCACGCATACTTATATCTTACGAGAATTATGATCTCATTACCTGGATAGTTACACGGTCTTTTGATACTAGAACTCATCAATAATGGATTTGTTGTTCCATTCTAGCTTGGTGCGATATGACTGAACCTCAAACTCATATTCAAGGACGTTTATCGATACTAGAAAGGGTCCTCAGAAAATCCTCTTCCTTAGATCCACAAGTGCTTGTTGCTTGGACTCCTTGCGCTCGATAGACTCCGCACCTTCCCCCTCTCCATAATAATACGAATGCACAGAGCATCCAGACGACGACGATCGCGTAACAAGCGTAGCTGGCCGTCTGGAAGGATACCTGAAAGGCCTTTCTTCCCTCTCAAAAACAGTCGCCATTGGAGACTCCAACTTGATCGTGCTGTGTCGCGAGAGAGCCGGGAGACGCGGAACGGAAGAAACGGCAGACGCCATTGAGTAAGCACTGTTTGAGCTTGCAGTCGATAAGATGCTCCGCATGCTTGGCTGCCGAAGATTTTTTCCATGACTCAGCCCTGTTTCACACACGTGAGTCCGACCAAGTCGCGGTAGAGGCTGAGCGTCTGGAGAAGAGATTGAATTGCACATCGACGCGTGTCGTATGGACGTGGCATCTGTTTGGTATTCGGATGCTGTGAGGCCATGGTCACAGCCGTCTGCCTCAATGTCATGGAAAAATACCCGGCCCGTACCGTCACCGCGCTCTTCTAGCGTCCAGGGCTGACTCGCGCTACTGTTACCCCGAGCGAAATAGGGAAAAGGAGGTTTTCGAGCAAAACCTTGACTAGCTCGAAGCGGAATACCGTCTAGATTCTTATCCTGCCTGTTAATCATTAAGGCAGCCCCAGATGGCAGACTTGCTGCTACCGCATTGAACGCGTCAGTAAAACTCGACTTGATAGACGCAGTCCAGCTACTAGAATCATCTGTGATTGTCTCCTCACTACGATTTTGTGCTCTACCGGGTAGAGGAAGGGGATCCCAAGCTTTCGTGCTTCTAGGTGATGAATTGAAATGTGTTCTGTCTTCATCACTTGGTTCTGAAAAGCTGGGCCGAGTTCCGGAGTCTGCCGTTAAACCTATATGAGCGGTGCATATGTTTACAGGAGTCGAAGCACAGCTCGATAACGGGGAAGTGTCTTCTGGCGTCCGGTTAGCAACTTGTAGGGGGCCAAGAGAGGAAGCGCTGCTGCATTCGTCCAAAGTCCCGTCTGAAGACATGTTCAAGTCTCTCATGGTGGGGTCAAAATAATATGGAGCTTGGCAGGTGACATTATGCGTGTGAACGGGATATGGCTGGTGCTCAATACATGGCGCAGGGCCGGGGACTAGACTAGAGCGCAACGAAGTACGCAGATAACTATTCGAACGCTTGGGTTCCCCGACGTCACGGTCACCACATGGTTCCCAAGGGATGGCGTCTTGGCTACTTATGTCCTTGGAAGCTGATCTGTCAATCGGTTGCCCGATAAAAATTGCATCTCGAGACGCCTCGAGTGGGCATTCTTCTACGTGATGATTGGCCCATGGAACTATGGGGTTCTCGCGCCTACGTCGTGCATGCATTCTGAGACGGACTGCCCACGCAATCACTGCTGCGATGAGGCCTATAGCTAAGATGGTTCCAACTATCACTGCAATGTAGAATGGTGCGTGATGGCCTCCTTCTGTCGCCACAGAGTTGTCGTTTGCCGCTGGTGAAGGAGAGGAAGATGGTATTTGAACGACAGCTGCAGTGACTGTTGTTGCCGCAGGTATTTCGGATTCTAGTGCCGACTGGGCAGAGGCAGTTTCAACAGGAGAGGTAAGGGCGGTTGAGATCGCAGCCGCCAGTGTAACAACTGAAGTAGTTGAGGGCGGTACAGTGGAAGGTAAAACAGAAACAGAAGTTGTAGAAGCAACATCAGTAGTTGGACTTGATACCTGTGGATTAAACAGCACGGAAGGCAGAGACGAAGTTGGGGAGATCAGAATTGTAACGGGAGGCTGACTTGATAGGGACGGCCTCGTTACAAGTGACGACAGGCTCATCTCGACGAGCTGTGGCGCTGTTTGCTGGTTCTCCACAGCAGAATCCGTCTGGCCGAGTATAACAGTTGAAATGGAAGTAGACGGGTTTCCTGAAATGGGCACACGAAGCATTGGTCCATTCCCTTGAGACATCAATGCTGAGCTGACGTCCGGTTTATGCGCCAAGTTGAAACTCATGCAAAATCAAAATCAAAGTGGGCTTCCAGAGCAAGGAAAGAAAAAACTCGACCAGCGAGGACAAAGAAAGTGAAATGGACGAGGGAAAAAAGAACTTGTAATGCCCCTAATCTCTTTCCGTTCGACGAAAATCCAATACTTCCAATTTTGGCCTGACGTCAGCCGCTTACTTCTGTCTAAAATTACCGATAAATATCGGTGAACGGATCAAGAAAGACTTACACGTTCGAGATCAACAGGCTATGCATTTTTTATGTCCATTCTGATTACTACACCGAACTGAGGTCGTCATTCAACCGCAGGAGACAAAACCGCAGTCATCAAAGAGGTGTTGCGTCTGAGATTAATTCCGTATTAGATGCTCCTGTCCGCGAAGTCGAGTTGTATCAGAACCATTTGGATACGATCTAAAAACCTGATAACAGCAACGACGAAAGTCAGGGTCGAGGCGAGAAGTGAAGACAGTGCATAGGAGAAAACGTGACAGTTCAAGCTGTCAAAACTATAATCATGGATGGTTCATTGAACTTTCTCTATCAGTAGTAACCATTTTTGGTTCGGTTGTGCCATAAGATTGCGCTTATATAGATTCGCGCAAGTCTTCAAACTTCAAGGTAACATGGAGAATATTCAGCCCACGGCTTTACCGTTAAGTAGCATGTCTTGAATTTACGGATCGTAGTGGATAGTCAGAATTCCGGTCATCAAATGTTCTTTGTTCGTCAGAGTCATCTCTTATCATGTTGCGTTTCCACGAACTATTTGTGCACATCACGAAACACTCACGTACAGCCCTTCTTTTCGAAGCACTTGGCGTTCAGCTACTGCCGGTCCGTACCAGCTAACTTTTTTGTTATCCTCTGAAAGTTGATCCACCGTATGTAACGGCTCATACTCATGGAGTCGCTCACTGAGCGACGACACAAAGGTTTAGGCTCGAATCAGTTCCCGATGTTTGGACAGCTCTGGTCTCCCTGTCAGACGTTTCAGCTATCCAGCCATCATCAGCGATTACCGATCTAGCCGGATATAACAGGTGAACATCTGCCAGGCTTTCCGTGGTTTTTTGAGTGGCAGTACCTGGATGGTGCCTTGCGGTGTAAGGATATCTGCCGTTCAATAGTACAGCCCAGCGCCGAGACGAGTGTGTCAATCAATCCAATTCCATCTTGGGACAGATGGTAACAAGAACGTATCTCGGATTGTTTCAAAATGCGTTTCTTCGAGTCATTGCTGTATTATAAGTTAGAATCAATCTTCCACCGAGAGACTCAGTCCATCCCTTTCTTTCATAATGCTCAGGACCCATCTCACTGTCCTAGAAGAAAGCGCATCTCGCTTCCCCTCTCTCCCAATCTTCAAAGTTCCTCAGCTTGACGCATCGCTTGGAAGCGTAGATAGATGGGTGTCTATCTCGTATCAAGAGTTCTTGAGAGACGTCGAGCTCTATGCTCAACACTGGAGACGCGTCTTGACACGCGACGGTGTACCTCCCAAGTCAGTTATCGGATTGTGGTACGTTCCCCGGCCGATGTCACTGGTTCACTGTCTGACTTTGCTTATTGTAGGATCGGAGGCTTCACCTATACTGATGCTCTCCACATATATGGTGTCTCAAGAGCTGGATATATCCCGCAGCTCTTCAGCTTAAGGCTCCCTAACCCGGTCGTTGTATACGAGCTACTTCGCAAGGCGAACGCCAAAGCTCTAATACATGATCAGACATACACACCCATCCTTAACGATTGCTTCCTTCCTGTACACCCATCCTCAGCTTTGGCAGTTTTGGAAATGGATGATGAGCCATTGCCTCCAGTTTCGGTCCCTTTACCGGAAGAGATCGTATTCATCTTCCATACCAGTGGTTCCACATCAGGAAGCCCCAAGGTTATCCCCTGTGCTGTCTCATGGCTTGATTCCGCTATCTCGAAGTCGTATCAGATATCTGTTCCACAAACGACAGAGCGTCAGGATGTCACTGTCTGGTTGTACGTCGTCTTGTCAGCTGTTGACGAAAATCTTAAAATACTCACGATCCCTACAGGGGGAGCATGTGCCATATCGCTCAAACATTCAGTAAGCTTTTCAGGCACTTGCTCTCTCACGTACTGACAAATACGGTGTTCTAGTGCTTTTGGGAACTCTTCAGCATGGGTCATGTGTCATTCAACCGACTGCTATTCCTTATCCGTCTACAGAACTGGTCGACATGATTTATTATGCAGGGCTCAATCGCTTGAATCAGTTCGCCGCTTTTCTTTCCAAACACCTGAAAGCGGCTCGGCTGGACCCGAAACTATTGAGTCTGCTACAAGGTCTTGATGATATAGTCTACACCGGTCTGCCATTGCCGCGGGAAGACGAAGAGTGGGCTTACAAGAATGGACTTAAACTTCGGGTACATCGTCCATCACGGTTATACTACAATTTCCGAATACTAATGTCAACCCGTCATTAGAACCTCTTTGGGAGTACTGAGTGTGGTGCTCTTCTCCTCTCCGTGGGTGCGACCGAGCGCAATCCTGCTTTGCTTCGTTCGCTAGATGGATTCAAGTACCGTTTCGTATCAACGGAGCCGGACGCCGCAGTCAGTCACCAGTCGACTGCGCGCTTGATGGAACTGATCATTCCTGCCGAATCACCTGACTGTCCTCATCGGTCACTGAGACATGACGACGGTGACTTCCATACTGGAGATCTGTTTCAGGAGGCCTCCCCTGGCCTGTTCGTCTTCCGCGGTCGAGACGACGATTGGATCAAGTCAGAAAACAGCTTGCGTTGCGATACAAAGTGCGTTCGAATGATTGAATGATCCTCGAAAGATTACTGACTAATTATAACCTTGTCTCTAGGGCCATCGAGGACAATGCAATGGCCATGTGTGGAAATATCATCTCCAATTGTGTCGTAGTGGGCACGGGTCGTCCATCACCAGTGATGTTCGTCGAACCCGTTGCAGATGCGGATCCCGAAAAAGTAAAGAAGGAAATAATCCGCAAAACAAGGCACTTCCACTCGAGACGCTATCTCCACGAACGCATCACTCTCACTGATATGATTGTCGTCGTTCCACCACAATCTCTACCCAGGACCGCGACCAAAGGAAATATCAGACGAAAGGCCGTGGAAGAGGCCTACAAATCTCAAATCGATCAAATTTTCCAGCGTCTGCGGTGAACTTTAAGTCGTATAATTCCCCCAGTCAATTAATCAACCTCGCACGTCCTACTAATGCAGAGCTATTTTGATTCGCTATTTTGATTTCTATTTATTGGGGTCCACTAATTCTCCTTTCGGCTTGGAACCTGTCTGCTAATCTCACTAGAAGTACTGGCTGTATAATCATCCTTTACAACTCGTCTATTACCTGGCACCTGTATATTTACCCTTTGATATACTTTACGCTTAATCCGTAGATCAGTTACAATACCTCTAATAAATCTGTGACACTCGCGATTTTCCCTCATTTTGACTCTGATATAGGTCTGACTGGCCTAGGATTTTTTTGCAACGCAGCACTTATCAATGTAATCAATTGACAATGTATAAATGTGAAGTTGGCTTGATCGATGTCAGTCTGGCATTAATTGATTGCCGATTCGTTGTGGGTCAACACTGGGTACCTGTTCCTGGCTGGCCCGAGCGAAAACTCAATGCGGATGTGTGGCGCCTGTCAAAGAGAAGTTTTCCGTATATTCAATTCAGTTTGCGTTGGTTCATCCTTCTCATCAACTGTCATTTAAATAAAATCAGAGTGTCGACAGAGTCTTGAAACTGAGCAGTGCCTTGCAGACGAAAGGGTACTAAGAGCTTAAATAGATACTTAAACAAAGAACCGTACGAATCGGGCTATACCATGAAGATACCCCTAGTCATTGCGGTGATATATTGACTCTTCCTGAATCTAAAAATACTGGTCAACCCTGCAGTAATAAAGATCACGCGATTACAACTCACCCAAGGTACGTCTCTTGTTGTATACCTTATCGGTGGTCGTTGGAAGCATGCGACAGAATCCGCATGTTTCTTACTGTCGAGGGGGAAAACAATTCCTAATTCATAGTTGGATATCTAAGAAAAGAGGCACACCTCAGAAGGCAATAGCTCGAAAAGGTAGTCTATACTCACGTTCAAAACCGGATTAA
>QLON01007298.1:0-20587 GCA_003313675.1 Termitomyces heimii
TTATTCTTCACGACAGTCCCAAGATTATGTGCTCCCTCAGCAGCCAGTGACAATACCCTCGCAGTTGTCTGTTCGACCTCTTTTTAATGGCACGAGTGCGAACCCACAACCTATTGTAGCTACCAAAATGCGACCAGGACGGAGTAACTCTTCACTAGATCGTTTTAAATTCGATCAGGAAACTCCGTACCCTATTACTACCCGTCGAACACGAGCGAACAGTCGACCATCATCACCTCCTATCCCCTCCCCTAGTCTTCAACCAAACTATCCTTCTCCTCCAAACTCGACCGTGGTGAACGGAAACTTCTCACCCACGACGCCTGCGCCACTACAAAAGGAACCGTCTGTCCGGAAATCGATCTTGAAAAGTAGGAAATCATCCTCAATATCATCCATTGTGTCCATGCAACCGATGGGTGTACCTGAACCGCGGATAAGTCCTGAGCAGGCGAACGCTAATGTAGTCCGCCCCCGGCGTCCCAGTATCATCAACATTGGCTCATCCCGACATTCAGTGACTTCTTCATCACCAGATATTCCACCAAGCCCACAGATTCCGCAACAGTTCATTGTCAGGAATGACAAGCGACAATCAATACGTTCGAAGCTCACGAATGCATCTATCGACTTGTCACACTCCGTACCACAACTCAGCAGTCAGCTGAGCGGTGGGTCAATTTCTGGACGGTCTATGGCATCGTCTCGCTCTTCGCAGGAGAGTCGTCCCAGTTTTGACACCTCGCAGTTCGAAATGGTGTCACCTAAGATGAATCCAACATTATATCACCATAGACTTAATCAATCGGCGGATACCTCAGTGGAAGGGCGCTAGAGATTCACTGAATGCTTTATCTTTCCGCCTTGGCCATTTCTCTTCCAGTTGCAATCTTGTATCTTTCATCTATTAACTATTTCATAATTTGTAATCTTATTTCTTTTCAAATGAGAATGATGATGGTCAACGTGTCTGCAACAGATTCAACTTCGCCAGTAGCGATTTAGACGCAACCTGTTCATTAATGAATGGATGAACCAGCACAGCACTGCTTTTATTGGATTTTGACATGAAAAGCAAACCAATCCGTCACACCACACATAAGTTTTTACAGATGGTAAAGATCGATTAAACAAAATGCCCGCATTCAACAATCGATACTTGCAACGAACAAAGGGTATATAAAAAGTCATCCTTCAGGGATTGATCAATGACCGAACAATCTGAAGACAAGGTAGAGAAAGGATCCCATGAAACGAACAGCAGATAGCCCAGCACTGACAGGATGTCCGATGTCAGTCAAGATAAAATAGAACGCATGGGAATAACGTACAACGCCCAAAACAAGAATGTCAAGTAAGGGTTAAAGGTAGTGCCGTTGGCAACTTCAACATGCTTAGCAGCCCAATCAGCAAATGCGGTTGAAGTGAATATAAGGATCAAGATCCTATCCATGAGATGAGCAATAGATTGGCGATAACATGACAGATGACACCAACATGTTTGAACCAACCCAAGCAAGTACGACATTGGTCCTACTGTTTCGGTCATGATCAGCTTGCTTAGTGGCAGCGTCACGGGACTCCTTTTCGGGGGGAGGCTTGGTCTTGAGCGAATTACGCGCGGCAACCCACAAATGGTCCACGTCTTCACGCGCAGTAGGGAGTTCAACCTCCAGCATTTCCTTCCCATCTTCGTTCTTGACTTTCTTTGCGCCTCCGAGATCTTTTGCAGCGCCATTGTCACCCTTGGTTCCCCAGGTGACATCGTGCAAGTTGCACATGGCGTACATCATCAAGATGTTGACATAGGATGGAAGCAAGAACATATACTGTGCGAAGCTTGTAAACATGTGCCACGGCTCAAAGTGCATGAACGAGCTAATGAAATAGAGACCATAGGTAGCGAGAAGAGCAATCACGATGTCTCGAAGAGTTTTATTTTGTTGGATGAGTCTGACAAGGAGAGCTCAGAAATGAATGGTGCCGATCGCGACATGAAAGGAAGGACGCACTCTCCAAAATTCTTCCAACCATCCGTATTATGAGGGACCGCGAGGTAAACAGTGTATCCTGCACACCACATCGTGATGATGTTACATATACCGAACAGGATGATAGCTATAAGATAGGTCCATCTAGAACCCTAACGCACATTCAGAGGATGTATTCCTGCTGTAATGACATCCTTACCTGAGGTCGATTGCCGAGGGAACAGACAAGAACAACGAAAAGGAGACAGATATACAGGGCTTGAAAGACGTCGAACACATAGGCGCCGGCACCATTACTAAGGAAGTTAAATGCATTTTTAGGTCCAGGTTTTGTTGCCGATGTTATAAGCTGTAGAGATGAAGTCTGAATGGTCATTCATCGAGGAGAAATAAAACACTTACGAAGAAAAAGGCTAAGTAGAAATTAGCAAGCGAAGTCCATGTAAAGAGGAGTTGGATGGCATTGTAGATGAACTCGATCTAAAAGTAGGTTCAGTAGTCTTGATCAAACGCAACAAAGGAGAAAAATCTGACCTGAAGAACGATCTTACGGAAAAAATTTTGTCCGGACGTCCAGATTCTAAAGAAAAACACGGTTGCGTGAATAGATGCGAACAAAGAACCATTCAACCATCTTCGACGCTGGGAAATGAACTCTGGGACCTGTGATGAAGACAAAGGTTCGAGTCACCACAAAAGGTCGGAAATGAAAAGGCAACATACTGAGGCAGGGACGTCAGTGGCTGCCTTGGCACTTTTGACATACTTCAAACTGAAATGAGTAACATCAGGAAAGGGGTAATCACAAGTTTCAGAGGAAATACACACGTCCAACTCTCCTTCTTTTTTGTAACAATCTCAAAACACAAAATGCGATCTTCCGCGAGGTACATGTTTCTCTAATTTTATATCCGTGAAATGACGAAGACTCTGAATAGTTGTATTTATTTACCTCTGAATTGTGATAAATCAACCGAATTCAGACCGTGTATGTCCAAAGATCGAGATAACCTACCAAAGATACTGGCACCGCTAGATCCGCCGTGCATGGTTTCACCTTTGAAGTAAGAGGCGAGAGGGCCCTTCGCATTTGGTCCATTCAATAAAGCTTTGTACCTGTAAGCACTAAAAGCACCAGGAAGCACACTGATGTAACCGAACACGCTCTGCAAAGTATGGGGCTGAGTGTACGGATTTCAAACCTTAACAAGATTGTCTAACCTCCAGAGGTTTGTCGAGGATATTGGACATTTTATACTGGTAATGACGTTAGGAATTATAGCTGTAACGTTTTCAATGAGACTACCTCAAAGTTCTGAGACGCAGCTAGCGGATTGGTAAGGAGAAGGCTGCAACCTCTGCCCGTGTCGACACAGATCCTGTTGGTGAAGCTCAGCAACGCGTAAGATAAACAAGGTAAACACAATGCTTACTCGCCACATGCTCCACCAACCCCAGGGTGCTTGTCAAAGCCTATGAATCAAAGAATGAGATGATAAAAAGGAGACAGAAGAAAAAAAAACTAACATTTCCATAGTTCGTAAATTGAAGTACCAGTTGGTTTTGTACCCACATCCAGAAGGACACAAACTACACGAAATGGATAAGTATCATGCTTGATGAAACGGCCGGAAACACCCACCATTGGGCTTGATGAGAGGACCAAAAGCGTTGAAGAACCAACGATGGCTGTTAAGCTTCTTCTTGTTTTGCTCTTTTAGGCAGAACAAGATTTGAACGGGGCAAGATCCTTGCCCAACTTCACCGGTATCGGTCACAATAACACTGGACGTGTATCTGAAAGTTGATTGCGTTATATAGAAGTCAGTTTCATGAAATTAAGACGAGGATACTGACTCGAAGATATGAGCCGTCACATCTTTACCTCCAACAGAGTCTTTAGCGATACCGTCCTGGTAACAGCCCATCTATCACAATGTAGATGCACAGATCAGAGAACTGATATGTCGATGTAGAAATTTGCTCACGAGACTCAGGACTTGAAGAGTTCGCTTGTTGATCTTGTTCCTACCATCCGAAACGACACAAACAACGACTTTCTTCCAACCTTCTGGTCCCCAGGTCTTCGACCTAGTCCTGCTGCACAGATGTGCTATGTTTTTGATGACACTGCAAGATCGTCATTGAGATAAGGACTAACGCAATTAAGTAGACTCACGCGTTCATGGTCCGAACAAACAAGACCTCGTCTTCATTGTACATAGTCATAACAATGAATAGTTCCGTCTGGCGGCCCATTAAGTATGGACGGAGAGTATAGCGCGACGACATAAAGTCATCTGGGTCACAGGTGGCAGCAGTATACCTCATCTTAGACATTTCCTCAACATCCTGCTTGCCTGCAGGCACAATGTTGGAAGGCACTGGTACGTCGAGCACCAGATTTCCATGAACAAGTGCGACCTGTCGCACGGACCTCCGCCGCATCATCTTCTCCCGCATGACATTGTACCCGCTGTCCGTGCCATACATCCCTTGATGTTGTGGGGGATAGTTCTGAGGAGATGGCATTGAGGGCATCGGAGGTGCTTCGTATTTTTCGTATGAAGGCACGAGGTGTACCTGAGACCCCGCATGACTCTGGTATGATTTGGCAGACTTGCTATCCCAGTTCGCTTGTCCGTCATATGATTGCTGGTAATGCTGCTGAACCGGCGGATAGTCATTTACTGGGTAGGAGTGACCAGCATCGGTTTGCTGATAATATGGGTCGTTCTGATGGTACGCCATGACAATTCAACGCTTCTAGCTGGTACAAAATGAGGGTTGGTAGGGAATGGATGGCCTGTTAGAACTGCAGTGGCCTGGAATGAATAGACGGGTTGTCTAGGGCAAAAGATGGAGGTGTCCTTGGTAAAAGTGTGACGGCAACTCAAAACAACATGATCACATATATTTGCCACATCAGGGAATTTCCTTATGATTTGCAATGATCGGCTAACCCGTATTGAAATCAAAAGTCTCAGTCGATCTCATCCTCTTGACCTCTATACGAGCTCCCAACTACTTGAAAGGATCAGACATTTCCTGTTGAGGCTTGTTCACTTTCATGTATCAGAGATGGACAGACATGCTAGTGTAGCCCGCTCATATACATGTGACAATATAAATGTGCACTGGGGTTCTTATGCATGCACGTGTGCAGCACAAAACCATTCCTAAGTCCTGAAATGACAATCCACTGACACGATAAAAGTTGGTTCGACTTGTTTCATATTTGTAGAAATGAGGCGAATAACTTAAATCATTTCATGACGCCATCTTATACACACACGAAAGACCTTTAACAACGCAGTTGAGTGTTGTAGCTCTGATGAGAACCAGGCAGTACCGCTAGAATTGGCATCAACATAACTCGGTATCTCCTGAACAACCACAAATATGCCCAGAGAGAGAACAACAGGAGCATCAGAGAGTAGCAGCGATACGAACGAACCGTAGTCCTTGTATGATCCGACTAGGAGGCGGAAGAAAAGGTTACCGCGAACGATATCGGAGGGCCACACAAGAACACATGGTCATCAAGAAGATCTCGCCGAATTGGGTATCGACAGTTAAGTACACGCGCGCTTTGTGCTGTTTCGGAACTACGGAACGACCACACAGGTCAAGCAGGTCAAGGCCAAGAGCGAAAATGATGTCTTGTCAGAGTGGAACAATGTATTCTAATAGGGAAATATGAAAAAGAAGGTCTTCTGAGATGGTCAAGACAAGAACAGGGGCGGGTAAGTAAAAGAGCATCAACCCAGCAACCCGAGTTGACAATGAAGGGCTCTACTGTTCGACTGATTCATCGATAGAATTGAGACTCCGCTGCACAGCTTATTTGTTCTCTCTCTTGTGGTTGCCTCAGCCCACCACCTCGAAGCCCTCAACCTCCCTTTCAACCCTTTCCTTATCCTATTATCCTTTTCTCTGTGAGTATTGTACCTTCTTCCCTCTCAAAAACAACAGTGGCGAGGTTACGGCTTAGCCATCGCACGACAAGGTCGAACAGGCGTGGCGTCTATTGAATTTTCTACATATATATATGACGAGGGAGCCTGGGGCAGCCATTTCGATAACGGCTACCTTACATACTGCCTGCTCCTTGTCAGCCGCCGGGAGGTGGCCACGTTATCTACGTTGACCAGTGCCTGATCCACACGTCCTCCACCCCTCAGCCCCTAGAAAACCCTGTCGCCCTTCTTCTCTACACTCTCCCTCGTTTCCTCACAAAACTCATCCGCCTTTTTCCTAGATTCCCTCCCTCTATCACTCTCGTAGCATATGGCCGACTCCTCCTCTCATAGACTTGACCTTCGTGTCGGTGGCAAATATAGGTTGGGCAAGAAGATAGGTTCTGGCTCTTTTGGTGTGTTATCCATTCTCTCTTGATTCTTCTCATTCTCATGGACCCCTTTGTGCAGGTGACATCTACCTGGGAATCAACATCATTTCCGGCGAAGAAGTCGCCATCAAGCTTGAATCTGTTAAAGCCAAACATCCTCAACTTGAGTATGAATCAAAGGTCTATAAGACTCTTGCCGGCGGTGTCGGTGTTCCTTTTGTTCGGTGGTTTGGCACTGAATGCGATTATAACGCTATGGTCCTTGATCTTCTTGGACCTTCCCTCGAAGACTTGTTTAATTTCTGCAACCGCAAGTTCAGCTTAAAGACGGTCCTCCTCCTCGCAGATCAATTGGTGGGTCACTTTTTGAGCGCGGTGCCATATACAGAGCTGTGTGGCTGACATTCGATCTAGATCTCTCGTATTGAGTACATCCACTCTCGCAACTTCATTCACCGTGATATCAAACCCGACAATTTCTTGATGGGAATTGGCAAGCGTGGCAATCAAGTAAATGTCATCGATTTCGGTTTGGCGAAGAAGTTCCGCGATCCAAAGACCCACCTTCACATCCCCTACAGGGAGAACAAGAATTTGACCGGTACTGCTCGCTACACTTCAATCAATACCCACCTGGGTGTCGAGCAGGCTCGTCGTGATGACTTGGAGTCTCTTGCTTACGTCTTGATGTACTTCCTTCGGGGTTCCCTTCCATGGCAGGGACTCAAGGCCGCTACAAAGAAGCAGAAATATGACCGCATCATGGAGAAGAAGATGACCACCCCCACTGATCTACTTTGCCGTGGTTTCCCCAACGAGTTCGGCATCTTCCTGAACTACACCCGTGCTCTTCGCTTTGACGATAAACCAGACTACTCCTATCTCCGAAAGCTTTTCCGCGACCTCTTTGTTCGTGAGGGCTACCAGTACGATTATGTCTTTGACTGGAGCGTTCAGCGCAACGCTCAGGATGAGACCAAGCCAGCCAGGCGCAAGGTCGTACCAGAGGAGGAAGATCATCGTGCAAGTGACCGAATGTTGGTAGATCTAAATTGATGCATATATCATCAATACTTATGACTTGTTTCCTAGGCTTCGCTCGCACACCCGTCAAGCTCAGCAGGCTACTCCTGGTCCTGTCAGCAGTCAACAACAGCGCGCTGGACGTGGTCGTGATGCTGATCTTTGGTAAACTGGCTCTCACGGTTCTTTTCCTGGTTGTGCGCTTCAGGTGCGGTCCAGTGATGTTGTGGACGGTAGCTGTGGAGGTGTTTCGCTTGGTCTTAGGTGCTGTTTGATGTTCTCCCGTGGGCAAGCTGTACGCGCAGTTGGCTGCGAAGATGGTGGGGAGTGAAGTCGGAACTTGGTTGGGGCACGTCCGGTTCGCCGGTTCTCAATGACACGCTCTCGGCTTCCACTCGTTATATTTACACCCGATATGTCCTCGTCGTGCGTTTGAGGCCAATTTTTCCAACCCGCGGGCAACGTGTTGTTGCTCTACACCATTACGATTACGACCTCATTACAACAAGGCTTGCTTGTGCCCTCGATTCCCTCTTTATACGGACGCTTTTTTCTTTTCAAGCCATATCTACCTCCTCTGTAAGGTGAGAGGTGGTGCGGCCGCCTCTATCCATATATCTCTTGTGATGCTACTGTACTCCACGTTCCACTTCGCGCCCGTAAATATCCACACTTATTGTGCGGATCTATCAACCTCCAACCATTCTCGAGATTCATGACTCTTATTTCCTTTTATAACGCCATTTTCTGATTATAATCACTCTTTCCTTACCCACCCTCCCATCACTATACACATTCACCCCTTATTTCTCTTTCTATCTCGTATTATGTTGTCCTCTCATCCCCACCTCTTCCAGGATGCCTTCACCCCGGGATCCCGTTGAGGGCGAGTGGAATGGGAGAGGGCGCTGCGTTTGGTTTTGCGGCAAATCGGAGTGGTGGAGAAAATAACGGCGGGTTTTGTCACAGGTTCTTGCTCGACGTCGCTCTTTACAAGCACGATTTTATGAACCTTTATGGTACTCAACCCACCAACTCTACTAGTTGTATGTCAGACGCGTCTATTAGTTTCATTCCGATGTGTATACAATAAAATCAGTGTTGAATACGTGTATGACATTGAAGAGCCCAAATACATTGTATACGTAGACCAAACAAACATTACACGTCCACAAATCCCTGCACGACGCACAGCGACGAAGCTCGGCAATGGCCTCCTTTGCCATGGTTCTTCCCTCTAAGAAGGAGGAGGAGAGCGGCCTGAGCTCGTACTACAACAACAAAACCACGATCATCCAGGAAGCCCGCGTCTTCAATGAATCGCCCATTAGCCCCCGCAAGTGCAGACTACTCCTCACACGGATTGTGTATCTTCTCTGCGTGGGCGAGACATTGACTTCGCAGGAAGCCACTTCGCTGTTCTTTGGGACCACGAAACTCTTCCAACATAAAGACGTGCGTCCTTGCCCGATCTATGAAGTTGAGTAGAATTAATGTTGGTTACAGAGCGCATTGCGCCAGGCTGTGTACATGGCTATTAAGGAACTTGCAGAGTCAGCAGAGGATGTCATCATGGTTACAAGCAGCATCATGAAGGATATGCAGCCCAACTCTGAAGTTATTTACCGTTCGAACGCCATCCGAGCCCTCAGCCGCATTATCGACGTACGTGGCATCGTATTGGATGTTATATTAGGCTAATCCACGAATGTATTAGCCGTCAATGGCGCAGGGTATTGAGCGTTTCTTCAAGGCTGCTATCGTCGACCGGAATCCAAATGTTGCCTCTGCTGCACTTGTCTCTGCCTACCATCTCTTTCCTTTCGCTAAAGATGTCGTTAAACGTTGGGCAAATGAGACGCAGGAAGCTGTCAACACTAAATCTTCCCCGTCGTTTTATGACTCAACCATCGGTGCTGGTGGTGGTGGAATCCTTGGATTTGGCGCGGCACCACAACCTACGACTCAAAACACGATTATTACGTCTAGTTTTTGCGTCCAATATCATGCTATCGGCTTGCTGTACCTCATTCGGCAACAAGATCGGATGGCTGTCACGAAGATGATCCAGCAATACTCGGGCGGAAAGCCTGGTGCAGGATCGATATTAAAGAACCCTATGTCAATCTGTATGTTAATACGATATACGGCAAAAGTGATGGAGGAAGATCCCAAGTGAGTGTTTAGTGACAACAAGTCAAGGAATCAACACTCATGTATTTGCCAGTCTTCAACGCCCAATGTTAGAGTTCATTGACGGTTGGCTGAGGCACAAGAGCGACATGGTTAACTATGAAGCTGCACGTGTCATTTGCGAAATGAAAAACGTTAGCCCCCAGCAACTGTCAAAAGCCATTTCAGGTGATTATTTCGACAAGTGCTCTAGACGTTTGCGACTCACAATCCCAATAGTCCTTCAACTTTTCCTATCGTCACCTAAGCCTGTCCTCAAATTTGCTGCTACACGTACCCTCGCCGCTCTCGCCCTCACACAACCTACAGCTGTCGCCACCTGTAACGTTGACTTAGAAGCTCTGATTGCTGATTCTAACAGGAGTGTCGCTACCTACGCAATAACTACACTGCTCAAGGTCGAACTTTCCTTTTTAACTCCATCATTTCTGCTCACTGATGTCTTTGAAGACTGGTAATGAGGCTTCAGTTGATCGTCTCATGAAGCAAATTACCGGTTTCATGGCTGAAATTACGGATGAGTTTAAGGTCATCATTGTGGAGGCTATTCGCTCTCTTTGCTTGAAGTTCCCGGCAAAACACGCGTCTATGCTCACATTCCTCTCTGGCGTGCTTCGCGATGAGGGAGGTTACGATTTTAAACGTGCAGTCGTTGAGGCGATGTTTGACATGGTCAAGTTTATCATCGATGCGAAGGAGCAGGCCCTGTCTCATCTATGCGAGTTCATCGAGGATTGCGAGTTCACCAAGCTTTCTGTTCGTATCCTTCATCTCCTTGGATTGGAAGGCCCTAAATCACCACAACCTGCCAAATACATTCGATTCATTTACAACCGAGTTGTTTTGGAAAACGCAACTGTACGAGCGGCAGCTGTTGCGAGCTTAGCTAAGTTTGGGATCAACTCCGTCGACTCTGCATTACAGAAAAGCATCACTGTTCTCTTGAACCGGTAATATTGAATCTGCTTACCATCTGCTATCTCCTAACATAGTTCATCTAGTTGCTTGGATGACGTAGATGATGAAGTCCGTGATCGCGCTGCACTTTATCTGAAGGCGTTCAAGGAAAAGCAATTGGCTGATGCATATGTCAAAGAAGGTGAGGATTGGCCCATGTCACATTGAGCATCCTTGACTAATACTGGTTTCAGAGTCTGTGTTCTCCTTAGCTGCTCTAGAATCGAAACTTGTTGCATACGTCAAAGATCCTTCTGCCAGCACTCAACCGTTTGATACCACGTCAGTACCGAAGATCAGTCGATCTCAAGCCGCTCAAGATGCTGCTCGTGAGTCGAAAAAATACTATTGTGTCTGTGATTGACCATATCTAGGACCAAGTACACTGGAGACTATTGGCGTTCCTACAGCCAAAAAGGCTTCAGATTCACCCCCTCCGCCCACAGCTGCGGAGAAACAATCAGCGTATGCACAACAACTTGCAGAAGTTCCAGAATTTGCATCGTATGGTCCCGTGCAAAACAGTACAGAAGCAACAGAACTAACAGAGAGTGAGACCGAGTATCAGGTTTCATGTGTTACACATATCTTCGCAGAGCATGTTGTCTTCCAGGTCAGTGGCATCTTTCCCATTCAGGTTTCAGAGTATCAATGAACAGTATCCCTTGATTCATAGTTCAATGTATCAAATACACTGCCAGATACTGTTCTCGAGAACGTATCCGTCATCATGCAAGGTCAGGTTGAGGAACCTACACTGACTGAAGACTTCATAATCCCTCTACCCACGTTGACCTCCTCCAATTCTCCAAGTATTATCTATGTCTCTTTCACCAAGAGCGAATCCTATCCCACTGGATCCTTTGCTTGCACGCTGAAATTTGTAACCAAGGAGCTTGATCCATCAACGGGCCAACCTGAGCAGGATGGCTACGAAGATGAATACCAAATTGATGAGATCGAACTTGGCGCGCCAGACTATATCATCCCTAACTATGTTACATTCGGTGCTGAATGGGACAGGTTACGTACATCACCAAGTATTACGGAAACATTCGCACTGTCATCCACGGACAGTATCAAAGGTAATTTTGTGATATCCTTATATGTGTGACTGACTGACTCTTCGTTTGCCTTATAGCCGCTTGCGACTCAATCATAGAAGTTCTCAACATGGAGCCTTTGGGTGGGACTGAGACACCAACGTCAACCTCGGTCCATACTCTGCACTTATCTGGATTAGTGCCGGGTGGAGGGGGGAAAGTGGTTGTCCGTTGTCGGATGACATATTCGCAGGGTGCTGGAGTGACGCTGGAGTTAGGGGTCCGTGCAGAAAAACAGGAAATTTGCGAACTTGTACTAGATGCCGTCGGGGGTTGAAACTCTCATTTCGCTTTTTCCATGTCCTGTTTTCTTTCGTATAGTAAACGAGAATTCCGTATGTGTCGGCACGTTACTCCGGTTATTTAGTCGCGGCGTCCGTAAAGCTGGGGTCCGCTTTGATATTTTACCGGTTTCGTTAAAAATCGTATGATATACGATCAATATGGATATGGTATAGCTTAGCGGTTTATTTAACGTCTGAGCAATTAATTCTGCTGGATCTAACCATCACTTTAACACGACGTTCGGCCGGATTCATCAGACAAATGCCTTCTCCATCTCTGCCTTCGGCGAAGGTCATCCATGTTGACACTCGCGGCGCTGTGATTTTGTCCGAGGAGTCTCCCGAGGTACGTGCCGAGAGCCCATTCCCTGGGGTAGCACTGGCCTATGCGACGTACAGACTCGAGATAGCAGGGGGATTTATTTCCCTTATTATATAGAACCGGTATCGCACATCGCAGTGGACGTGAGTATATGCGTGGTCGTCGGCATACTCGGGATGCTTACCCCACATGTCTAGGTCGGCGGATCGCTAGCAAAGGTTGTGTACTTTACACGATCACCAGACCCACCTTCTTCGCCATCTGTTGTCGCTACTCATGGATCTACAAGTCCTAGTAATATATCCACTCCCCGTTCCATCTCTCCTTCTACAAGCCAACATAGTGGATCTTCACTCGAGCCTGTGGCTTCACCATCCAGACGAAACGGCGCATTAACACCATTGGTACTGGAACCTCATACCCATACCCTGTCTGGCCTTGATGATGGTCTTGTGCGGGATTCCCTCATACGACGGACATCGCAACACTTCCCCGGCGGTTCACTCAATTTCGAACGATTCGAAACGGACAACATCCACGAATGCGTTGAATTTATTCTGTCTCTGATTGAACGTTCTGCCACGCTCAACCATGTCCCAATTGAGGAAATGCGACGAGGGGTGAAGATCATGGCGACAGGTGGGGGCGCGCACAAGTTCTACGAGCTGTTCAGGGACACATTGCAAGTGGAAGTACGGCGAGAAGACGAGATGGAATGCCTTATAGAAGGCCTAAAGTTCATCACACTCATCCCGGACGAGGTTTACTACTTTTCCGACGAGCTCATCCACTCCGCATCCAACCCCATAGCCAGCAGCCATACATGCCCTTCCGGCAAGTCTGCGTTACCATTGAATGGTGTCCCTAGCTCTTTAGAACGACCAAGTCCGGACCCACCCAAATTTGGTGTGACGTTCGTAGGCAATCCGACCCCTCAACTCCCTTGTTTGCTGGTCAACATCGGGTCTGGTGTCTCTATAATCAAAGTAAACGAGGACGGCACATTTGAGCGTGTCAGTGGAACGAGTGTAGGTGGAGGGACACTCTGGGGCTTGCTCAGCCTCTTGACGCCGGCGACCACTTTTGATGGTAAGCGTTTATGTTAGCAAGGTATAACTGCATAATAACAACGCGCGTTGTAGAAATGCTTGCGTTCTCGGACAGGGGGGACAACGCAAATGTTGATATGCTGGTAGGCGATATTTATGGGCAAGATTACAGCAAGCTGGGCTTGAAGTCAACCACTATCGCCAGTTCGTTTGGCAAAGTGTTTAAAAAGGGTGGAAAGAAGGGAAACTTCTCGCCTGAAGACATCAGCCGCAGTTTATTGTACGCGGTGTCGAATAATATTGGTCAAATTGCGTGAGTGTGTCGTCTCTATATATGAGATTTGGTACTGATGACTCTGGTCCTCGTAGTTATATGAATGCAGAAAAGTACAATTTAGATAGGATCTACTTCGGGGGCTGCTTTATCCGAGGTATGTGTGTTCATGCCGTTGAGTTGGAGCAGACTGTTGACATGGTCGTAGGACATGCTGCTACAATCACTACATTATCGTATGCTATCCGCTTCTGGAGTAAGGGAACGAAGCGTGCTTTGTTTTTGCGTCATGAAGGATTCTTGTGGGTTTCACTCTTCCTTTGAAGTGTATGGGCACATAGACTGATCTTTTACGCAGGGGGGCCATTGGTGCATGGATCCGGAATTTTGACTCCGTAGAAGACTGAGAATTATCATTTCATATGTCATATGGATGTAGAATAAATATTGTACACGTTACGGATGGATAATTATACCTTGAGGTGAACCGGTTTATCACCATCCGGCATGCGATGACGATGATTGAAACACATGACTGCTAAGGGTGAGACTGATATCGCCCATCTGGGACATCATCTTTTCGTCATGTTCTAGTGCACATCGAGTCTCGCTGCCCTTATGCCAGGTCATGAGGACAATGAGCAGCGCCGTTCGTGACAGGCACGATGAGCAACGGGATGGATGGAACCCAAAACCATAGCAATACGTGCATAAGGCACGGATCTGATAAAAGCGATCAAAGACTTTTTTCTAAAGAAGACGTGGGAAAGTGACAGGTTCGAGTTAAAGTGCTATGGTCTTGCAAGTTTGTAATACCTCTTAGTTTTCTCTATTCCTGCCCTGACAAGTCCCCATCTGCTGTCCTTGGTTGTACCCCCATGTCCGATCTCACTCTCCCAGATGTCCCCAAGGACAAACAGAAGAAACCCAGACATCGACATACCCCCGCCCAGCTCGCTGCTCTCAATGAGCTCTTCGACAAAAACGAACATCCTTCTCTCGAGTCACGCTCGTCGTTGGCAGAGCGTCTCGGAATGTAAGATATATCTGTCTTCCTCTATGTCGATCTTGTACTAATGAGATCTGTAGGGAGACAAAGACCGTCAATGCCTGGTTTCAGAACAAAAGGGCCTCTTCAAAGAAAAGGACAAGAAATGTTCCATATAATGTTACACCTGTAATATCTTCTTCTGCTGCATCCTCATCGAACAATTCGAATCCCCATCCTCCCGATTACGATGACTATTGGTTCGACGACGAATATCTCCCTTTGGACGATTATTCCCGTGCAGATTATGCTGGCTACTCGGATTACTCCCATTTCACTTCCGAGACAGATTCCATGCCTAGGAAATTGCGTTTTCGACCGTCTGCTGAGCAGACTGATGAGCTTCGAAAACTTTACAATATTACCCCCCTCCCAACAGCTGATCAGCGCCAACTGTTAGCGGAACGCATTGGAATGTATGTATCTCCATATTATCTAATTTTATGTATCCCTATTTATTCCATCAATTCGGTGTTAGGCGTTACCAGAGCATAACTAATTGGTTCCAAAATCAACGCAGTCTTGCGAAAAAGCGAAAAGAGGACGACATAGATGTGTCTGCTCCAATATCATCATCCACCGATCTTCACAATACAGAACCTCGAACATATTCCGCGTTTCCTCCTCCATCAAATCACCCGTCCCTTGGGTTCCCGCTTCCTCCTCCTTCCGGTCATTCATCAGCACCACCGTCTGGACTACATTCTGTTTCGCCGAGTACTACACCCTCTTTAGATAGCCGCTCACCTCGGAGATCGTCCTCTCGTCGTAGTTCAACCCCGTATAGTGTATCTCAACGCCCACGGCGATCACGACCAGAACCGTATCAGCTTGATGCTCTCAAGGACCTGTACAACAAGACATCCACGCCAACTATTGAGGAGCGATCGGCTCTTGCTTTGGAAATTGGCATGTAGGTGCTGATCAATCATTTGATAATTCCCCAAGCTAAATATTCCTTTATTAGGGATGTCGGCAAAGTTACTAATTGGTTCAGGAACTTGCGGCAGACAGCTCGTAAACGAGATAAACGATCAAGCAGTGCTGACGACGAGGACGATGATTCATTCAATAGCATTGTTCCTTCGGCTTCTGCTTCGCGATCTGGCTCACCGTCCTTCCAGTCGTATTCGTCGTCGTCGTCGATGGAGCTCGATAACGATGACGATATGAATGGAGTCCACTCCGACATTGGAAGCGAGGATGAATTTCAGGAGGCGGTTACGCCGCCACCGGAACCGGTGTCCGATCTTACTGCCGCTGCAACATCGACTCCGTCGTCGTCATCATCTCGTATGGCGATTAGCGAGCTTACACTTGCCATTGACTCTGCGTCGTATGCAGAGTTGGAGAAGGCTACAGCTACCCGGTATTCTGGGATCAAAATTGAGGACGCTTTGCTGCTGCTTAGTTTCCACAAGCATATCATTCACTGAAAATAAAGAGACAGATCATCATCAAACTGACATTGATTTGTACGTTCTTTGATATCTCTCTTTTTCGAAGCTGATCTGTAGGCCGAATAGATTTCGTATCGAACCGAGCTCTGCTGGTTTATTTATTCTATATGACATATCTCTCCCATTCATTCCGCCACCATCAATCAATCAGTCCATCCCAACCGTACGTCAATTTTCGTCATTCCCGTTCGAGTTTGTGCTTGTCCTTGAGAGGACATGTTTCGTTCTATCATAAAATTAACTCCGTATGCTTTATTGATCCAGAGATCAATTTCAATTGAATTGTAGCTAATCTCTGCATAACGTGCCTCTGTATTAAAGAGTGACAGTCGAATCAAATCACAATATTTTGTCTTTCACAAGGAGTGATTGTTTTGTGATTGACATCGAACATGGCGGTACACCCTGGGACACATCAACTCTGGGAATTGGTAGTTTCACGGGAAATTGTTATCATCTTCTAACCATGGTCTTCCTCGGCCTCCCGCTGGATCCATTGAACAAGAGAAGCACTGATATGTTCGGTTGTGCGCTTGTATTGAGACACAGTCACATCTATTGATCAATATGTATGCACAGCAGCGAGTGAATTGTGTGCTACGTGTGTAAATTACTCGGGATCACAAATAACAGTAGACTCTGCTAGGACATCCAACGCATCTTTATGCTCGTTATCGGGGAGGAGAACGAGTGCTTCTCGAGCTTTTGCGGCGTAGGATTTTGCCAGGGCCTGCGTGCGCTCTATGCCCTGGGACCTGGAGACGTAGTCTTTCGCCGTTTCGACGTCGCCCTCGCCTGCGAGGTTGCGACGGATGAGGGGCTGTAGCTCCTCATGCTCTTCTGCAGCAAAGAGGACGGGACCAGTGACATGTACGTGTGCAGGGCCTCTTAGCGTGTCTTCGATGAGCTCGGGCTAGGATGAGGCAGAGGTAGACAGATAGGAAAGAGACTAACCTGGTACGCGATGCCGATGTTGCGGCCGTAGGCATACGCGACGTCTTTCCAGACGGAGGTGTCGTGGGAGCAGCCGCCGAGGACGGCCGAGGCGCATGCGCCTTTTGCCATGAGACTCGCGGTCTTCAAATAGGTTTTGCGGAGATAAGTCTCTGTGTCGTACACGTGAAGCATCTTGCCCTCTGCCTGGTTGGCCAAGACGATGGACATGAGTTCAAAGGCTTGTGCGTCGCCGAGACGCGAGAGGGCGGCGCTTGCGCGCCCGAGGAGGAAGTCACCGGCAAGGGTGGAGAGCTTGTTTTCAAAGCCTCCAAGGGGTGTGGTGCTCACATCGTCGTGCACGCCGTCGTTGGAGGACAGAGGCGACGTGAATCATTTCAACAATCTGCGCGAGACGGCGCTGGTTGGGAAGTAGACATGGCGGGCTGACAAGTGCGGGGAAGTGCGCTGTTGGAGAGGGGACAGAGACAGTTGGCGGGGCATAGAGGCCGGGTGGGTGGGGATGGAAGACGCCTGCAAAGGACGCAGTGTGGTTTGGCATGTTGGGGTGCCAGTTGTTGAGGACGTCGGGACGGGTGAGCGGCTCGTCGAGCGCAGCAGCAGGAACCTCAGGTAGCGTAGCGCTTTGCTTTGTGAGCCAGCAGGCGCCAAGGCCATTAGTGGCATGTGCAAAGAGCAGGACAAGCAGTGGACGAAATTACTCATGCGTTTCGTCACTACAGCGTAGCGCAACCTCGCTCAGTGCCGGGTGCACTATCCCAAGAAGACCGCGCAGAGAAGAACGCAAATGTTTCAGCTCCTCTGCAACCAGTGACGCCGCTGTGCGGTGTTGTGCCGCCCTGGTGCTGCAGGTCCGCAATCCTCGTACCCACTGCTGGTGTCCATTAGTGTTTCTTTTGGAAATATTGAAAACATGTTATGCCATTTCCAATGCACTAATTTCTCAGTTTCTGACGGGAAAAGTCCTTTAAACCGTGGAAAGCGCCTTTTTCTTTAGTGAATAGCTGGCAGAAAGTGCCCTCTTCTATAGCAAATAGCTGGTAAAGCAACCGACGACAGGATTCTTGATTGTCCCACCAGGGCCATTGATATAGGTCGATGCGCAACAATTTTGTGCTTCGCATATGGAAAGCTTTTCCCCAAGAGGTTTTGATGGTTACCCACGTTGTCGATGATGAATGAATGAATGAATGAATGAAATTGGCTTATACCGCCGGTAAGCCGCAATACAGGGCTAAGAGGTGGGGGTAAAGTGTCTAGGGTACTCTACACCGGATTGGTGTAACGGTAGCGGTGATGATGGCGTGTCTATTTGTTATGCCGACATGGCCACTTTGGCCTCAATATACCGTCAACCTTGATAGACACCGTCGTACGCATTGTCAAAAACTCCCATTTACTGGGTGCAGGGAAGAATGCTCTTTTGCAAAATAATGTAAAAACAGAGTAAAAATAATCTAATTGACTTCAAAATTTTATTTGAATATTTTTGTCAAAACCATAGAAAAA
The DNA here is from genome assembly GCA_003313675.1 of Termitomyces heimii. Classification (NCBI taxonomy): domain Eukaryota; kingdom Fungi; phylum Basidiomycota; class Agaricomycetes; order Agaricales; family Lyophyllaceae; genus Termitomyces; species Termitomyces heimii. The sequence goes on from QLON01007298.1 coordinate 18,519, forward strand.
ATATTCTGTCAGTCCTGGAGTCACATGACAAGATTTATGTAATCATCAAGTCCTCTCAGTTTGACCTTCACTGGATGCAGGAAACAATGTTCTTTTGCAAAACAATCTGAAAACACAGTAAAAACAATCAAATTAATTACAAGATCTTATTTGAATGTTTTTGTCAAAACCATGAAAGAAATATTGTAGCCAATGAAAAGACCTTCCATAGGAAAGGTCAAACTAATGATTACATAAGTCTTGTCATGTGACTCCAAAACTGACCAATCAGGTCAGAATATTTTTTCTATGGTTTTGACAAAAATATTCAAATAAAATTTTGAAATCAATTAGATTATTTTTACTCTATTTTTACATTGTTTTGCAAAAGAGCATTCTTCCCTGCACCCAGTGCTTTCCTATGGAAAGTCTTTTCATTGGCTACAATATTTCTTTCATGGTTTTGACAAAAACATTCAAATAAGGTGTTGAAATCAATCTGATTGTTTTTACTGTGTTTTCAGATTGTTTTGCAAAAAAACATTGTTTCCTGCATCCAGTAATTGTGCATTTACTATCCCTTTATCCAATACACACATCCCTGATGAGGAATCCTCCATTGTTACTCTACCACATAAATATGACACACAGATTAGCACACCCTTAGTCAATTAACATTGAACTAAGGGTGAGCAAACTTTTATGTATCCTCAGATTGACAAACATACTCAGGCTTATATCTTATTGAACAGGTAGTTGTGAATACAGTCAATTAACATTAAACTGAGGACTTAAATCTTACTTAACAAATAACTGTTGGGTATTCAACCTATTGAGCTATGACATACTATTCAGACTTTCCATGCTTAAGTCCAACCCTCTTACTGTCTCAGCTAGGATATAAAGATGTGGAACTGAAAACCTCCCAGAGACCAAGTAAAGATATAGAAATGAGCTTAACACCAAAACCAAAGGAGAAGGAGAGCAGGGAAGGAAGAAAAAGAGCAGAGTTTTCTACAATGCCTACATACTAGATGAATTTCTAGGGACACAACTGTTAGGTCCTGCTAACCTGGAGGCTTACTCTGTTGAGCAAGAACTTATTAGTTGAGTCTTGCTAAGAAATGAGACTCACATGGAAATAAAAGGGTTTGAGCTCAGGGCCCATGCCAGATAATCCTACATGTAGTAAGAAGTCTATGTAGTTTTGTAGAGGAGATATAGTTAATGAGAGCTCAATAAGTTGACCTGCCAGTGGCTCCTCCATCTTGACATGGCCCATGTCAGCAGATGCATAGTTGCATATCTAAATATTGTGGGCATGGGGATCTTGCTCAATGAAATAATACATTCTATTTCAAAATGCTTCATTGAAGAAGTGCTGGTTGCTCTGCTACTGTAGTAGCAGCCACTGCCAATCACCTAGAGTGGCTTCATGCCACCTATCCCACTTGCTAATAAACTGTGGGGTTCTATACTGGTTAAGGCATTGCCACTTCTCATTGTTAATGGCTATTGCTTCTTATTGTAAGAAGTGGCAAGAAAAAAAACATGTAAATCAAAAACATGACTCTATAAGTATAAGAATGATTAAAATTCTATTTTAAATGAGGACATACAATGTATCTATTATAGTAAATACTAAGGCAGTTTCTGGGATATCCACTGGATGAAACTCAAAGTCCAAGTCTTGGAAAGAATGGAGCACAAATAGTTGCCCCATTACTGCTTTATACTTCAAAACAGCCTTTCAGTACAGTTTAGAATAAATGAAAACATAGGCCAAATGCTTATATATAGTGGCTTTAAACAGGTAGTTAGCATAAATTGCACAAACTAGTGCAAACCTAAATAGGCTATGCCAGTGAATGTGTATTGCCCAGTCTATAGCCAAACTAGTCCATACATTGAGTGTTTTAAGATGTCTATAAAGAAGGGCACAAAAATCTAAAAAGTTCAAAGCAAAGAGCTGCTTTGGATCTAGAGAGTTCATGCTAGCAAAGGCAATCCTCCTGCCTTTTTTGCAGCAGTACAGCCACAGGAGTATATTTATATGTGGAACTTGCTTCTACTTTGCCAAACTTGCAAAA
>QLON01007311.1:0-13599 GCA_003313675.1 Termitomyces heimii
AGATCCTGGTCTTTCAGGATGATGTACTTCTTGTCGCCGACGAAGATATTGAGAAGTCGAGCGTTCTCAGTACAACCCAACGAATTCCGAATTTTCACCATGTCATCGAGAGGTGAATCAACGGCGGTCACCGTGGGGTCACGTCCGCGCTCCGCCGTCGTTGCAACAGAGAAGCGATGAAAAAACTCAAAGAGGGATGGATGGTCAAATGAAATCATTTTAGTTACAACAACGCCACTTCTGTCCCAGCGAAGAAGACGCATGTACTTGCGAAAGATGAGAGCCGAGAAGGCATGAGTTCGGAACTCCATTGCTTGATGATAAGTTGCATAGCTTGTGATCTGACCAAGGGTGTTTCTGCTTCGGTCACTTTCCCTCTGGTCACCGTATACACAATCGTCAAAAGGATCATCCAAGTCACTGTATTTGACTTCGAACATAGCCTCGATAGTAGCATCGTCGTTGCCCTCAAATACCACAATATCTGGTTTGATGTCTACATCATCAAACACTTTCAAAAGGTTGTTATGTTTGTCGCAAAAGTTAATGTTCTCTGACGAGCGCAGTTTGTTGAAATAATTAACCTGGACAATATTAGCGATGTAATATTCCAACGATATGAAAAGCATACCAAGGCTGAATACATCTGACTTTCATGGATCGCAGCCTTCAACGCCGCTTCAAGTTCTTGATAATCCGCTGTCCTATCGGGTGCTGTGCATGTAGGTTGGCCAGGGGGTAAGAAATCGTTGAAAAGATCCACATCGATAGGTCCGACAACTCGTCCTGATATTTCATTGTGAAAGGCTGCGTAGCGACTCTGCAGGGTTTCAGGTATGGTATCCAGATTGCTAGAGACTGCCCTGTGGTTTTTGATTGGCGTGGAACCGATCTTTGGCCCATCGTCCTTCGGTCGTGGAGGAGTGACAGGTGTCGACTCGAATGATGACTGCCCGCCAGATTCCGTGGACTGCATAACGAGTGAATAACTCAGAATTGGAGGTGGATGAGTGAAGTCATGCAGACGGCCAATCTATATAAATGCCGCGAATACAAGGTCCTCGTGGCACCAGCGTGAATTGAATGACTTATGTAACGCATCATATAGATCCTAAAGTAGAAATGCCACTATTCCTTCAAAACGATAGATTGTCCTCGTGTCCAGATAATAGGGATTGGGCTGGCAAGTGCAGTGAATATCCGGAGTTACTATTGGTGCTATTCTGTTGTTGGACCTACATGGCGTTCATGTGGTTCGACTTTTTCGGTGTTTTCAATTTCTACTATGTTTTCTGTCCAAATCGCAACTCAGCGGACAGTCACAGATTTCTCAAATCTTCATTAACATGTTCTACCTTTTTCTCATATATAACAAGTTCATCGAACGTCCTGTACATCTCCTTGTAAGCCATCGTGTGGCTTCATTCTGACCACAAGCTGTTATTCGGTGATTTGTGGCCATAATTGAGATACTTCATCGCCTGTCAAACAACAATGGAGTTAGGCCAGCCTATCGCACAAAGGAAGTCATTTGATTCTCCCCAGCATCGGATCATGGGTCGTCATTGTCGTTTACGGTGGTGCAGATACACGTGGCGTTGGTGTGTTTTTGATCGGGACCCTCACGAATTTGGGGTACTAGGTCCACGAGATACCTGCGAGGTCGATCAGATTTTGTCAACTAGAGATTCATGGTCATGATTGTACATTGATGAGTGGTAGCCGCACCCCATAGGTATGCTGATGAAAAGTTCCGTGTGTCCAACAAAACGTTCTGTGATGGCGTTTTCTATTCAATGGTTGTCTTTCAAGCGCTCTGTCTTTGGTTCCTTCCGATATATTTTCTGCCCTACAAACACACTTCTTTCCGCAATGCAATTTGTTCCTATTCTGAATGCCTGCTTACGCGACAAATGTAGCTGTTGCCAGAATTCAATCATTTTTTATGGCCAACACATGTAGATATGTCTAGGGACCTGGAAATCACCAAAATTTCATCTGTTGTCCTCATTTTTGTCAGCTTCTTTGTTAGACTGTTCAGTATTAATTTTGAGTCACTCAGTACTTTCAGGAGCTGGTCTTTTCTGTTAGAATTCGAACCATATAGCCTATCCAATACAATATCAGTTATGATACCTCAGTCTCCGATAAATGACTATTGATCTGTACCTATTCAATACAATATCAGTCATGATACTGTAATGTAATAGTCAGTATTTGTATAACCAGTAGGATTTGGTTCTGCTCACCCTCAGTCTCGGATAAATGACTGGGGGTGCCGTTTCTATCTAGTCCGTATATATGTGTAGTTGTGTCATTGTTCTAATGTGATGGGGCGGTGTCCGACTGTGAAAGGGCACGGTGCCTGGGCCTGTCATGATGTGAAGAGTAGTGCCTGGCCCGGCATAATGAGTGTTCGTTGTGGTGACATCATCCCAGTCTAATGCTCCTCCTCGCATGGAATTGTGGTACTATAGGCAGGGGTGGGTAAGGCTTTTGTAAATATGTCGGCGGTATTCTCTTTTGATGGTACTCATTGCAGTATCAGTTTGTTTGATTGTACTCATTCATGTAGAAAATGGCATTTTATGTCTGCATGCTTGACCCATGCACGTAGGAGTGAGTCTTCAGATAGTGCAATCACAGAATTGTTGTCACAGAATATAAAGGTGGGTCAAGACAAGATGTTAAGTCCAAAGTTGCTGAGGAGGGTACAAAGCCAAATACATTCCTGTGCACTTTCAAAAGCAGCCATGTATTCAGCTTTACAAGATGATGCTGCAACTGTCCATTGTTTCCTGATGGCCCAAGATATGACATCTGCAACAAGATTCCATATGTAACCACCTACACTTTGTCTAGTGTCTGGGCAAGTCTGATTTTGGTGAAGCCTGTGAGTTTGATGTCATTTTGATGTTTGCCAAGGTAGAATTAGAGGTTATGAGTACCATTTAAGTACCTAACAAGGCATATGGCTGCATTCTAGTGTGGGGCTCTGTAGGAGTTGAGATACTGAGTTAGCTGTTGTACTCCAGAAGCTATATCTGTACCTGACAAGGTGTATGGCTGCATTCCAGTGTGGGGTTCTGTAGGAGTTGAGATATTGGGTTAGCTGTTGTAGTTCAAAGGCTATATCTAGGCTTGGAGTTGGGGTTCATTGATAAATAGTGGTGTCATGTTGATGAGTTTGCCATTGACACAGGATAAAACAGTAAGAATTTAGCAATTACATTTAATCTTGTTTCAGTTGGCAAATCTCTACCCTGTCAAATCTGATTTCATAAAGTCTGCAATTTCTTCTCTAATGTCTCTATCTCCTCTCTCAAAAGCATTGTCCTCTCCATCACTACTTCCTGCTGCAATACTTCCTACATTGCCTGGGAAGCATCAGGGTTAGCATCAAAGGAAAGCATGCCTGTGATTTATTGTCTCAGGTTTCTTTGATGCCATTTGTCTATTTTTGCTTGGTACATATGTAGGTCCCAGTAGTTTGGAATGTTGGCATTAGTATTGAGAATGATCTGCTCATCATTATTCCAGTGCACCTTGCCTTGGCAAGTGTATTGCTCTAACATATTGTATTGTTCTCTAGTCATTGTGTATCCTGCCTCTCTGCAGAAATGGCAGAATTCTGTTTGCAGTGTTGCTAAGCTCATAGATATTATAGTTTTGATTTTTGTCATAGCATTCAATACTGCTGTGCCAATGGCCACATCCAAGTCCTCCTTCTTCACATAACCATTATTGGTTTGTGCCAGAGTTGTAGCTTTTGACACTATCAATGCTGAAACAATAGCAGGTTCTCATACTGATACCCATATCTATTCCTTTCAACACCCACTTTTCAGCTTTAAATACTTTGTCCACATCATAGGACTCCTTGTGATAGTGATTAAGTAATGTAATTTCAAGTTGCCTCACTATCTTAGACCATAGTAATGGTGGTATACAGTGGCTCAAAAAACTGTCCCAATGTTTCATACTTTTTGAAAAATGATATTAGCATGAAGGATGGAAAGTACTTAAAATCCTGATTCAATCATGTAGAATACTATGGCATTGTAGCTACAAAATGAACCTATGCTTATTAGTCAAGATCAAAATTGATGGAGCAATAGCCATTTTAAAATATTTACTCATTGGGACATTTTTTTAATATCTTTAATTTTTCAGGTTTATTCCTGTTTTAGTCAGAAACAAGGAGTAAGTTGCATGTAGAAATATAAACAGAGTCATGTGACCATGTTTGGATATATTTGCAAGTGGTTCAAGTTGGTTGATCCACATTTTGACCTTCAACCACCATTATAAAACCTATTCATCCTGCACAATGTTTTACTGTCACTTCTTTTTTTGCTCAAGAGTATTTTCTGCATTAAATTGGGGCTCAAACTGGTTTAGAAAAGTCTAATATTGGGAGGATTGGTAAAAAGTTGGAGATAGACAAGGAAAACCATTCTGGAGACTGTCCTGCTAAGCTTATTCCATATGATAAATGGGCTATTGTTTGACAAATCTTAACTAAAAGACTTGATACCACTGTCCAAGCCACCAATTTTATTAACAGCATTATTTCCAACCTTGTCTCTCCTCAGATTATCCAGAATGTGTTGAAGGAGGAGAGATATCAGTCTATTACCAAGAAAAACAGTTTTTATGCTCAAAGCTAGACATTGACAAATACAGCTTAAATGGGCTCAGGAGCATCAGAACTGGACTATAGAGAACTGGAAAAGAGTGTTGTGGACAGATGAAATAAAGATTAACAGGATCAAGTCAAATGAGAAGCAGTATGTATAGAAGCTACAAGGAGAAGATATTTCAAAACCAAACAACTACACCTACTATGAAGTATAAAGAAGGAAATAATCTCATAATATGGGGCTGTATGAGTTAGAATGGAGTAGAAAAGCTTGTGGAGGTGGTGGGGATCATGAATGCAGAGCAGTAGTGTGAAACTTTGAATGATGGAGCAAAGGAGAGCTTTGAAAAGTTAGAGATGAAGGAGGGTGTCTGCTACTTTCAACAGGGCAATAATTCCATACACAAATCTAAGAGGGCTGACAAGTGGTTTGAGGATAACAGCTTTGATGTCCTTTGGTTGCTAGCCCAATCCCCTGATTTCAACCCTATTGAACATTTCTGGAAATACCTTAAGGAGCAACTTAGGCAGTATGAAACACCTCCTCATGATATGCATGAATTATAGAAGAGGATTGCAAAGAAGTGGGATAAAATACCATCAAAGATATGCCAAAGATTAATAGAAAGCATGCCTAGAAGGATTCAAGCAGTCATCAAAGCAAATGAAGAATATACAAAGTACTAAATACTAAGGTTATAAATGCTCAAAAAACTGTTTCAATGAGTGAATATTTTAAAATAGCTATTGCTCCATCAATTTTGATCTTGATTAATAAGCATAGGTTCATTTTTTAGCTACAATGCCATAGCATTCTACATGATTTAATAAGGATTTTAGGTACTTTTCATTCTTCATGCCAATATCATTAAGACAGTTTTTTGAGCCACTATATGTTTGCATTTTCTACTTGCTTGGGCTTCTTTAGTTTGAGACATTTGGGGCTCCAATGGCCTTTTTCTCCACAGTTATAGCAAACATCATCAGGTTTAAATTTGCATTTAATCTTGGATTTATTCTTTGCTAACTTCATATTTTTACTCCTATTGAAATTATAATTTCTGCTAGATATAAATACTAAGTTCTTCATTGTAGCATTCTTTTCATGAGTCATTTGCTTGTAAACAAGCATTAGCTCAGTGGGAACATTGTCTAATTTGAGAATAGTCCCTCAAAGTAACAGATTTTACTTGACAACTTCTCAAGCAGAAAAATGTAGCAGAGACAATATGATGGAATTAAAAATAATGTAATTATTCACAGTATGATCAGCTTCTTTGAAACAACAATGGATATTGTAGTAAAAATCAATATAGTCTGAAATTGAGATATATCCATCCCATTTTTAAGCAAAAAGTTGCTGATAATAATAATAAATATTGACACCACTTTGTTGTTTGATATATTTGTTGTGCAACTGTTTCTAAGTCTTTTTTAAACTTTTACAATTAATAATTGATTTGCAGTGAATATGTTTGATGGCATTACAAATTAAACACATTGCAGCATCATCTTTATTAAGTCAATGGTTGTATTTCTGAAGTATATTTATTAATTCTTGACTAGATTATTGGATTTTAACTAAAGGTTTGTCCTCAACAGGACAAGTAGAGGTCATGATGTTGGAAAATTTATTGAGTGGTTCAGAAGGACATAATTTGCATCTAGAAAACACACCTTAGAGAGATTTAACTTGCAATGCAGACTTTATATTGTTAGACCAAATATAATAGTTAGTTCCATTGAGCTTTGCAAACTGTAAGATTTTGAAAGTCAATTTGCTTATGCTGGGGCTCATAACCTGATGTAGCAGCACATAGCAGAATAAAATATATTAATTAATATGTATAGTATAATATAATCTAAAGTTTTAAATTGGAAATAATTAGTATAAATCTGTAAGTAAGTTATTTTAATATAACTGGAGTTTAAAATTAAGAATAATTTAAACTTCAAGTATTAGTATATATTTTATACCCAAATATGAAACATTTTGAATTTTGTAGAAGTTGGCATAATATAATGAGAAAAGAAAAAATAAAATAAATAGCAAATAAAACATATATCATAAACACATCATATATAACAAAAACTTAAAGCAACACTCTATAGTCAGGCATTATTTTTTTCAACAGTGATATTCTGCTTCTTTTCTTTAAAGAGGTGGCATTTATTCTTCTTACATTTAAGGTTGCTATTATTAGTATGGGCAATTTTGTCTTTGTTATAGAGATTGACAGTTTTAAAAGATGATCTGCCTTGACTTGAGGAATTATAATGGGCATTTTTTCTCTTTCCATCAGGTTTGTCTTCATAGTTCCAAGGCCAGCTTCCTGGGCCTTGCTAGTCATTATTCTTTTCCTTAAAATGCCTATTAGTCCTTTTACTAGATCTATCACCTTATTTGGAATTTTTGTCATTTCAATTTAAGGAGTCTGCTTATTTCATATGTGTAGCTTTTTCTACTATTTCATCCTAGGTTGATATTTTAAGATTCAGTCCCATTAAATAGAATTATTTTTGTACTCCCTTTTGGAAACCATTAAATAATTTAATAATATTTTCTCTTCTATTTACTGATATATCAGTCTCAAACTGTGAGACATGACAAAGCTATTGATTATTAAAAAGTCTAAAGAAACATAGACTTCTGCTAAAAACTGTAAGCAGTTCTGCTGAAAACTGTAGGCAAATGACATAGCTAGAACCACCTTAAAAATTCCTCTCCAACTCAGGTTAGATCAGCCTTATCAGTGGTTTAAATGCTGAGAAATCAGCTTATCAGTATTTCAATCCAATATACACCCAAATCTATCATGTGACTATAGCCATGTAATCCTGCTCAGGTTCTGGAGATCAGGTAATTTATCTTATGTAAATCTTGAGCATTCTTGACAGAGCTGTTGATTGATGCACTGATAACAAATCAAGGCAAATGATTGCATCAACTGATAAGATAATCTACTGCTAAATGGGGCTGTGGCTGTGCAAGGCCATCAATTTAGCATCACCTCTTGATAATAAAATGGGCATATTTCAGCAGGACTAGAGGTGAACTCCTATATATTGGGTATCATTTTGATCACTTAATCAATCTGCACACAATGAAAGTTGTTCAAAGGCATTTTGTGGCAAACTGATAGAGGAATCAGTGATTTGATGGGAAATGCTAAATTTAGTAGCTGAGGAAAATTGAGTAGATGTCAATAAAATGCTTATATCTCAACAGGAAGGCCACCAAACTCTATTGTGTTTGATATCACCAGAAAGGTCTAATCAATTTGCATCTGATGGAAAAGGTCCAAAGGTATTTGAAAGAGAATTAAAGGAAATATTAATGATTTACAGAATTGGAGCACTAAAAACATTGAAGGACCCTCTCTTGGCTAGGAAAATTTATACCAAGTCTCTTGAAATTGGTAAATGGAGGCTCAATAACTGGAAAATGAGTCAGAATGACTGGAAAATATTATGCATCACAGGGAGGGGAAATAACATAAATAGAGGGGGATTCTGTGATATTCAGCAAGTTGCTAATTGCCCATACTCAGAATTGCAGGGAGTGGATATCTTAGGCCCAAGGCAATAGTATACTTTAAGTCAATAGTGATACACTTTTTGGACCTTCTTTTGGTGTAACTAAGATTGCATTGACTGAAAACTCAATAAACTCTATTATTCACCTATATATTTCATAAAAGTACTTTGTAAAGTGTAATTTAGCCCCAGAACTTAGTGAAAGCTGGTGCATTTGTAATTGCCTCTATTTAAACTGATCTAAATAACCTAATTTTGCATTATTACATTTTTTACAATTGTAAACAGTTTTTTTAATCTAATTGTATAATTTCTTACAGTAAGCTTTTCTTAGCTATAGTTTTTAGAAGTTTTCTGCTATTTATTTCTGAAATCAAGTAGAAAACACTCATTAAATAGTCTAGTAAAGGATTTATTTAAAGTCTAATCTTTTAGGGCTCATAATACAATTCTTATCTAATAGATCCATGCATGGCTCTTTAAAAAGTTAAATATGGTCAAGATATAATGCTCCTTGGGCACATATCTAAGCTTCAAATATAAAGTGCTCTGGGTTATAAATTGCTGAAAGGTTTCAAGGTTGGGGTTTCCATAATATTTTTCCAGATGAGTGAGCTTAATAAGGGTCTGATATAGCCCTTTCCTATCTTCTCAACAATTGACTAATTCCTTTTCTAGTTTATTGTTGTTTTCTGAGAGCAACTCTATCTCAGACCTGAGGTTACTGTAAGGGCAACCTCTGGAGGCTGTGGCTCAGTCACACAGCTGGCAGAGGGAGATCCAAAGTATATTAATAATGTATGACAGTTTAAGTGAGTAAAGTACTAACTTGGCAGAGGGAGATCCAAAGAGAACAAGTCTGAGGAGTCACTCTGCCAGTTGACAGAAAATAGTCCGAGGTCTGGTCACGTGACGGTCACATGTCACGTCACATGTCACGTCACGGTGTGACATATGTCACGCCTATGTCATGTAGTGTGACTAATGTGACTGATGTCACGGTCACGATCACAATCACGTCATGATCACATGGTCCCCAGGTCATGGGGCCGTGTGAAATGGATCACTTTTGACGAGGGCTCCATCAGAGCCCTCGTCGAAAGTGATCCAATTTCCAGAGACAGGGGCTTAGCCACTGAGATGAATAGTGCACTTTTGGCAGGAAAATAAGGGCTGGGGGACTGCTAGAAGGTAGTCCCCTGACAGTTACTATCCTTCTAGATCTGTTAGAAGACTTGGCCCAGCATGCTGTTATTTTCAATATGGGTACTGGATTTTTCTTTTTTGGCTATTATAGTCTCTTTCTCCTTAATAGGCCATGAACTTTAAATAGTTACTTGGTTAATCAATTTACCAAATTCATTTGAAAAAGATTTAGATAGCAGTCTGGAGTAATGTGTACCACTTTTTAACTCTATTCTTTTCTTCTATAATTTCTTCTTAAATTGTCTAATCTGTGTTTTTATGATGGCCAGCTTTTATAACTTAAGCTTGTAAGAGCCTTCATCTATGCTGCCCTCCAAATTGCCTTTATTTCCTTTTTTAACAGTTTTCTAAGCTTCAAATTTATATCCTTTATTGTAAAAACAACTTCTGAAGGCTGTGGCTCAGTTATACAGCTGGCAGAAGGAGATTCAAAGTTATATTAATAAGGTAATATAGGTACAAATAATAAAGTGCTAATCTGGCAGAGGAAGATTCAAAGAAAACAAGTCTAAGAATCCACTCTGCTCATTAATAGAGAATATGTCATATGACTATTATATATAATATTACACATGATATTACTATATGACATTGTCATGCTAATGTCATGCAATATGACTGGTATGACTAATGTCATAGTCACAATCATGTCACAGGTCACATGGTCACCAGGTCATAAAGTGTCAAGTTCTGCTGACCCAGGGGCTCACTCTGTTGAGTAAGAATCTACTAATTGAATCTTGCTGAAAAGGAAGACTTATATAAAAGCCAGAAGTTAGCATCAGGAACTGGCACTAAGGAGATTATAAGGAGGTAGAAAGGGAAAGAAACTATGGGAAGGAAACAGATAGTACAAAGAAATGTGAATAGAGTTAGAAAGTTGAAAAAAAGAGTAGTGTAAATGGAGTTGGAGACAAATAGGAGAGAAATAGAGTTAAGATAAAAAATATGGAGTTGAGACAGAAATTGTAAGTAAGCAAATGAAATAGAAGTAGAATCAAACCAGAGGAGAAAGAGGAAGAGAAAAATAGAGAAAAATGAACTGATAGTAAAGTGGAAGAAAGAGGAGAATGCAAAGTAATAAAATGGAGCTAAAGGAGGGAAACTGAAAAGATTTGGGAAATCAGAGCTGAGTTGAGTTGGAGTGGAAAGAAAATTTGAGGAGCTAAAAATGGAGATGAGGAGAAATAAATAAGATGAGGTGAAGATAAAAAGAGCTGAGGAAAATAAAGGAGATTGATTCAAAAACAGAGGCATAGGAGAGATAGAGTGGATAAAGAAAAGTAAAGATGAGGAAAATTGAGAAATAGAAAAAAACTGGTGAAGTATAGCAATATTAAAACTAGTGTACTGACTATTGAGCCTTTTTTTAAGTATTTGCAGAATGTCTCAAGCTTTGAAAGTGATTGTGTACCAGAAAAAATCAAGTGTTAGCGAGATTGGGCAGCAGGACAATTATGCAAGAGTTAGAACTTATACAAATTCATAAATGAATTACAAGAGGTGTGCTTGATGTTTAAAATCTATTTGAGGATGATGGCCTGTATTCAGAAAGAAGAGAAACACTTGTGTGAAGGCATAAACATGATTATTATACTAGAACTCTGCATCAAGTAGTAAATTATTCCAGTCATCTTACTGCTCATTGCAGAAAAAACATAAATACTGCTTTAGCTCTTAGTTCATGTGCTTTGCCTATCCATTTAACTGAGGATGGTATGCTGTGGAGGTGTGAAGCTTTATATTGAGAAGATGATAAAGCTCCTAATAAACTCAGCTACAAACTGTGGTCCTCAGTCAAAGACATAAGTATTGAATAATGTAAGGGTAACCTCTGGAGGCTGTGGCTCAGTCACACAGCTGGCAGAGGGAAATCCAAAGATGTATTAATAAAAGTAAGATAAATACAAATGCTAAGGTGCTAATCTGGCAGAGGGAAATCCAAAGAGAACAAGTCTAAGAATTCACTCTGCCCATTGACAGAAAATATTCCAAGGTTGAGTCACATGACTGTCACATATGACGTCACACTGTAACGTCACTGTGTGTTAATTCAAAGCTGGTACTGAGGAGTGAGATGCGAGGTGAGAGGAATGAGCGGTTGAGTAGTAAGTTGAAATCAATTCACAGTTTGAGGAGTGATGAAGCTTAATGAGTGAGAGCCATGTATTGTGGGAAAAAAATAAGATTTCTTGAGTCCTAAGAGTTCTTGAGCACTGGAATTCCTCTCCTGAGAGAGAGGAGCTGGAGACTCAAGCTAACATAATGGACTACTTGAGTGCAAGTGTAAGTAAGTAATTAAAGAAATTGTAGAGCGAATATACGTAGTATATGAAGCAGAGATGGTGGGAGGGGATCTAAAACGACACGTGACGTATTGTGGGCATTCTAATCTACCAAGTCTGTGAGCACAGTGTGAGACAATGTAAATAATATAATGAAAGGACTTGCTTGCAAGCACAGTGTGAGATGATGGGGTCAACGTAACTGTGTTTGCAGGCATATATGCAAAAGAGAAACAATGAGAGATCAAATAAAGAAAAGTGGCCAGGATGTGATATGTGAGAGGGTGCGGTAATCAGTCTTGGCCCGAATTAACCCTAGGCAATCCATCACATTGCCCAGATCATTAATTCAAAGCTAGTACTGAGGAGTGAGATGCAAGGTGAGAGGAATGAGCAGTTGAGTGGTAAGTTGAGATTGATTCGCAGTTTGAGGAGTAATGAAGCTTAATGAGTGAGAGCCGTATGTTGCAGGAAAGAAATGAGATTTCTTGAGTCCTAAGAATTCTCAAGTGCTGGAGTTTCTCTCCCAAGAGAGAGGGGCCAGAGACTCAAGCCAGAGCTGTGTAGTTCCACAGAGCTGGAGGTTTGAAAGGGGCAAGGTGAGTGTAGGCCATGTGGAGAAGAGAAGACAAATGAAGGATTCATGCTGGATCATTCTCCAAGTACAGCTTGTAGGAGTTGCTTTGCCAGCATCCTAGCAGCTGGATCTTGTAGTCAAAGTATCCTGCTACCGCTGCTGCAAAGGCTGCACTGTGACAGAAGCTGTGACCCACATATAAATGGGGGTCAATTTCTGCCTTGGAAAGTGCATCTCAAATTGCACTGACAAAGAAAGTGTATGAGAGAGCTTTCCCATTAGGCTGTTTGAATAACGGGTCATTCCCGTTATGGGGGAGCTCGTTGAAGAGGGTTTTGAGTGCAGCAATGGGGCAGGTTGGATGGCCGGGTGCAGCAGCAATAGTGATGGTGATGCCTTTTCTGAAGGGGTCAGTTTTAGAGGCTGGGAGTGTAAGGCAGGCGTGAATGGCGTATTTGAGACTGGGAAGGAAGTGAATCGAATTGCATGTGAGGTTGAGACCAGCATTGAATTTGCTGCCCTTCCCCACTGTGAATTTGCTGCTGCGTAGGAGGCCAGAGTAGGCCAGGCAGCATGCTGCATAGACTGCTGTGTGTTCTGGGGTAGTCCCAGGGTGGAGCTGAGCAAGGAGGGCTGTAAAGACAGTGAGGGTGACCAGCTGCACTGGCCGATAGTCGTGTTCACCATGGTATTACTTGATGCCTCTGATGAGGCATTGGATAAGGGGGGACTCAATGGCTGAGAAGGATAAGTTAGCATCGATGTGGAGGGAGCGTACCGCTGATAGATAAGCCTTGATGGTCTTGGGTTGAACGTGGCCACTGAGACTCGCAACCCATGACAGGATGGCAGGTTCTGAAGCTGGCAGGATGGAGCCATCAGGGTTTTAGAGGTTGTTGAGCTGTACATGGAGTATGAATTGGCATTGGCCTGTTGAGTAGGTATAATGGGTGCTTGCTGCGAGCCCATGCCAAAGGTAAAATGCAATGGTTTGGGGGTGGTGCCAGTTTTGCTGGTATTACCAAGCTGGAGGCGCTTCGAGCTCAGTTTCTGGTTGAGCCAAGGGGCAATTGAGAACATACGTTTAAAAGAAAAACAAGAGGCAGCATCAGCAATGCAGTTGTCAGAGGAGGAGAGCCACTTAGAAGAGAAGGAAAAGTCGAGTCTGCATGCTAGGGCAATCAAGTGATGGACAAGTTTCATTGTGGCTGCAGACCGGATTAACTTATTCTGAATCACATTAAAGATGGCTTTGTTGTCGACATGAAAGACTATATGGCACCCTTTGAGCTCATTGCCTCAGCAGAAAATGGCATAGACTACTGCAAACATCTCCTTGACCTGGATGTGTG
>QLON01007312.1:0-14334 GCA_003313675.1 Termitomyces heimii
TTGGTAGAGCGGCCCATCGTGTTGCCCATATTTTGCGTCCCGATCGCAACGGTGTTGACGGTGAAGTCGTCGCCCTTGTCCTGCAAGCTGATACCGTCATGTACCACGCACTTGTCGCTGGTTTAATTGTGGCCGGTTGTGTGGTGAATACATTGTGATTTTCTGACGTGATATCTCACTGAGTCTGATCGTGTAGCCTCTAGCTATTTCACCACGCAATTCTCCTGGAGCAGTAGTCGAGCTTCTCATGAAGACGTCCTGTCGTCGACTATTAACCACTCATGCTTATTTGGAGCCCTTAATTAGTTCTATCAAATCTCACATCAAAGGTACCCCCTTCGTCAATGAGCTACAGATAGAAGAGATGCCTTCGATAGCCTCCGTATATCCTTACCTCGCATACGAGACGGCAGAGCATCCCTTTCAACCATATCCTCCAGCTACTCAACGGCCAACTAAAGATGACATCTGTCTCTATCTTCATTCCTCCGGTAGCACCGGAAATCCGCGACCCGTCCGTATAGCTCATAGCTTCTGGATAAGTTGGCAAGCTGGGGCATATTGCAGTACGTGTCTGTCTCGACATTCGGGAGGGACACTCACCCGTTTGACCTTTGTAGATTATTTGGACTTCCATAATCCTCGTCTCACGATAGGTAGTATGTGCATGCCGCCGTTCCATGCTTTTGGTATGGGCGTGCAACTCTTCACAGCAGTATACGGGGTGTTCTCTATTGCGCTCTATCCACCCAATTCAGCTCTTCCTGAACCATTACCGCCCGTTGTACCCTCCCCAGAGAACATTCTTGAACATATGAAACTCACCAAATCAAACGTTCTAGTTGCTCTTCCTACTCTCTATCAAACCTGGGCTGCATCGCCTCAGGCTGTGGAGTACTTAAAGACCTTAAGACATGCCGTACGTCACACGCTGAAATCAGTCATCCAATTTTCACACGTACAATCGATAGATATATGGCGGCGGGTCCTTGGCGCCAAAAATGGGTGATTTGCTTGTTGAAGCAGGAGTCAAACTTAATGCGACGTATGGCGGAACCGAATTCGGGATAAACACGACGTTCTTACCATCTGCGGATAAGGATCCAAAGGACTGGGAATATATGTACCTCAATGACCAGATGAAACCGCGTTGGGTGCCCCAGGGGGATGGTACATATGAATTACAGCTACTGGTATGTGTTTGATTCATTTCTCAAGTGTCTAAATTTATTCCTTTTTTCACAGTCACACAAGAATTACCAGACCATGGTTAACAATCTTCCTGACGTTCCTGGGTACGCAACGGCTGATTTATGGCGCCCCCATCCAACCAAGAGTGGTCTTTGGAAAGTGTAAGCCTGCTATATCTCCTACCAGTAGTTCTCTGTCTAAAGCTCCAATTTTTCTGAAGAGTGGGTCGCCTTGACGACGTAATTGTTCACTCTTCAGGAGAAAAAACTGTTCCGGCTCCTATGGAAGCTATAGTCACAAGCGACCCACTGTAGGCCATTCTCCTGATAAACCCCCGAATGAAGAAGAACTGATCATTCACCTTCAATAGTGTGCGTGGGGCAGTTATCTTCGGTCGCGAACGAGATCAGGCTGGAATCCTCATTGAATTGAAGTCTGGGAGAGAGATTAATGTTGAAGATTACGCTCAGCTCGCTTCGTTGCGTGATAAGCTCTGGTAAATGTGAATCTTTCTTCTAAATTCCCGTGATTGAGCACTTCGACATTCAGGCCAACCATTGAGGAAGCCAACAGTATCGCTCCCGCCCACAGCAGGATCTTCAAAGAGATGATTCTCGTCACGTCTAAAGGGAAGCCATTACCTCTCATGCCGAAGGGCACAATTGGGCGAAAGGCGGCGATCAAGCTTTACGAGGAAGAGATTAACGCACTGTAAGTACACAAGTCGTTTTGGTGAAATTTCATAACATCTCATGGAAGATTGTGTTCTATCCAGCTATCACAATGTAGAAGCCGCTGCCGGAGAAATTTCCCCTCCAGCCTCCTGGTCCGAGATAGACATGCATACATGGCTCCTTGAACAAGCTTCAGATCTTGCTCCACGTACCAAGATCAACCCTGCAGTAGATTTATTTCAACAGGGATTTGACAGGCAAGCGTCGTGTGATCTTATATCTTTGATGACGGAGTGCTGAACGACGGATTGTTGAAATGTGTAGTTTATACGCAGCATCCTTGCGTATGCGCATTGTCAATGTTTTGGGCCGTTCAAAGGATCCAAAACACCAAGGAGTAGCAGACAGTCTATCGCAGAATTTGGTTTACTCCTTCCCCGTCATTAATGACCTTGCTGCCTTCATTTCTTCCCTTCTTAACTCTACAAGCGATTTACACAGTGACATAGCTTCGCGAGATGCACTCAAAATGGAAGAAATGATCACTAAGTATTCTTCCGGATTTGATGTCCCTCTACCGCCCTCCTCACAGTCAAGTGTGCCGTCGCCCGCGATTGTCCTCCTCTCTGGTTCAACTGGTAACCTTGGTTCACAGATCCTTGCGAGGTTGTTAAAAGATACTCGTGTTGAGAAGGTGTACGCATACAACCGACCATCAGGAAGTGGTACAAAAACTATTGTCCAACGACATTTGGCGAAGTTTGAAGAAGTTGGACTCGACGTCGCATTGTTGAAGAGCGGGAAATTGGCGTTCATTTGCGGTGATGCGACGAAGCCTAATCTGGGATTGGTTCAAGATTTGTATAACGTGGTAAAGCAACTACTCACAGTAATAGCGATCTGACCTGTCTGACCTGATGCGGTGATAGCTGTGTCAAACCGTCAACGTCGTGATACACAATGCCTGGCGACTGAACTTTAAACTTTCTCTGGAGTTGTACGAACCGAACATCCAGGGTACCCGCCACTTTGTCGATCTCGTCAGATCTGGTCCTAAACCTCTTAATTCTCGTTTCTTCTTTGTCTCTTCTATTGGCACTGTTTACAATTGGGACAAGTCAAAGGGATCAGTGCCGGAAGACGCTGTGGAAGATGTTTCGGTCGCGCTCGGAAGCGGATATAGTGAGGCAAAGCATGTCGCGGAAAGGGTGAGCCTGCGTGGAGTCTGCATAATCAGAGTATTGATTAGTTTTGACTAGATACTTCTCAAGAGTGGCTTACAAGCTACAAGTTTCAGGGTTGGTCAGATAGTTGGTGGACCCCCTAGGGGTGTGTGGCCTGTGACCGAGTGGTTTCCCATTCTCGTCAAATCAAGTATATCATTGGGCGCCATGCCTGTTGCTTCCGGGGTGCGTTTTGTTCATCCAATTTCAAACATTACATTCCTGAATATCCATCAGATTGTATCATGGCTGTACGGAGAGAACATCTCAGCTACCATTGCTGATCTTGCACTGAGCAAACATTCGACTCCCCTCCCGCGAACTTTGAATCTGGTACACCCTCGGCCTGTGAGGCAGCGTGCGATCATAATGAGCATCGCGAAGGCTATCGCTGATATTCTGGGTCATGAACTCAAGCTTGTTCCGTTGAAACAGTGGTTCGCGATCCTTGAGAAACGTGCTGAGGACGCAAAAGTAGGAGAGACCTATGTAGATGTTGTACGTACCTTCTTAAACTCCACTTGGAAAACAAAAAGGTTTGAGACACCTTACTCTAGCCTGCAATCAAGCTACTCGAGTTTTTCCGTCATTATGCGAATGCCGAAGAAGATGATTATGCCACCCAGAGTGAAGCTGGTGGACTTCCAAATCTGTCAACTGAGAAAGTTCAGCAGATGAGTGAGTTCATGAGATCTGAAAATATGCAGCAGATCGGGGACAATGATGCAAAGCTTTGGGTCTCTTATTGGAAATCAACTGGGTTTCTGAATTGAGATACAATCTCCCAACGCGCTGTATTATTATATCATCGTATCTAAAGTTCATACTCAAAAATAATCCTCATAACGCTAACGCAGGAGCGCTCGCACTCTGGTTCAAAGATACCCTTCTGTAAGGAACATTACGAGATCTTTCTGATGTTATGGCGTTTTCAAGGTCATGTGGGTGACACGATGCATAAGTAAGCAGCATCGCGATAATCTTTGGCTTGTATAATCCAGCGGGTGCAATAGTCACGAAACCAATCTAAAGAGAGAAGGGGGAATTAGTCCTACTGTTATCACGTTATGCATGTGATCGCTACAATACATACTCGACGTACTTAGAATATTTCTCTTTAGTCTGATTCATTCCGTTCTAGGTACGTTACAGCTACGCTGTGCATTACGTCACATGAATATATTTCCGTTCTAGATCTACTTGCCATGACGCATTGCGAAGCACTGACAAGACCCTAACAACTATCTCATTCTTCTTGAATTAATTCGGCACCTAATTGTACGCGAATGGCTTAAGCTGGTGCCAGAAGTAAGGTTTTAAGGAGTGATACGAGTTGGTGTGAGTTTTGCGTGAGAACGATATATTTCTGAATCCGAATAGTTCTCGAGCCGATCCCCCGAAAGAGAGGCCGAGACGCAAGCTAACTACGAGGGATTTAATAATGAACGAGTAGTAGTAAAATTGTAGAGCTGATTGTAATGAACTAGGGAAGGTAGGTGGGGATGCAAACGCGCGACGTGAGATCTATGTCTAATCCGGCGAAAACTGTGAGACGATGAGAAGTCCCGACCGCGCTCGCCGGTTTTATAAGTACGAGAGGACAAATGTGCCAAGGCCAAAGCTGGTGACAAAGAGGAGCCGTACGGTGTGATGAAGGAGATGAAGAGATGAGATAAGGGAGTGAGTGATAGGAGATTTACAAGCCGGAATTAACCCTGGGCAACCACCCCCTCACACTTGCCCAATCCATCATCGTTCGAGAGACTATTATCTTGGTCCTCTGAGCCTAGAGTATAAATTTTGTTCATCACCCAAAGAGTTTTTCATAGTCGTTATTGATTAATCAATTATTTGATATACGGTAAGAACGCCACAATTGGAACCAACAAACAAGAAGTCTTAATAAGATATACAACTAAATCCCCTCAGGTCTACTTTCTGAGCAACTTGAGGAGCGTATTCACGCCATCGAGGCCAAAGCCTTCTTGAGGATAACACACATACATCGGCTCATGCTCCGAGTCAAACTTCTTCTGTTGATTTACAAGTCACATCAACCCCCTCTTATCAAGTCGCAAGAAAGAAACAACTTACTCGAAATTCTCCACGTTTCAACAACCCTGCCACAGATGCGACCTTTCCGTAAATCGTGGCAAGCAACGTCACCTTCCACCCTGACAAATTCTGCACCGGCTTCATGTGCTCGCTCGCCGTAATACCAAACGTGACCGTTGTCCGCTGGTAATTCTCACTACGGAGTGAAGGCTGTGTCGAGTCAGGGGAAGGAACGGGTGCCGGGTTCTCTCGATAGAGATCGGAGAGTGCAGTGTAAATAAGCATTTCGGATGTCCCGCGCGGCGCGGTAGGAAACGATACGGCGTTTTTGATTTGCCAGGAGTGATTGCGGATTGGGGTTAGGATGATAAATCCAACAGGCTGGATGGAAGAAAAGTAAATAGGTGTAATTTGTTGCAAAAAAAGGAAGGTACCTTGCCGGCATGTCGAGCGAGCCAGTACCTGCGATGTTTCAAGTCTAGCCAGGGTTCCAAGGTCGTCTGCAAGTTGTAAAAAATCAGAAAAGGAACACTAAAAAACGAGAGATACAACACCCACTGAAGCAATCTGGACACCAGACCTAGACTTCCTCCATTCAACAATACCTTCTTCGACAGCCCTCTTGTCCTCAGAAGTCCACTTGTCCGCTAGGACTTCGGATACATGTACCTCCGCTCTCTGCGCACGCCTCAAGTTCTTCTTCAAATCTTTTACAGTGCTCCTTGAATCGTGTTCCTTACTCTCCGGACCCGCGAGCTCGATGAGATGCGCAGGGTCAATTTGATCCTCATAGATACACTGTACGGCGCTCCAGTCGAACGGATGGTCCGCGAGAACTTCCTCGAGATCACGATCAATGCAAGTCCAAATCAGGCGTAGACCTTGCTCGTCGGCCCATGCCTTGAACGCCAGTGCAGTGGGAAGTAATGCAGCTGGGTCTGACACGAGTGGGTTGCCCCATGCAAAGACGTACGGGTCATGACGCATGTACCCTTGAACAGGAACGAAGTCGGATTTTGGAATCTTAACCGTCGGGCGCCATATTTGATACCTGTCGAACTCGAGCCACGCAGTAGAGCTAGACGAGCCGTACTTCGCTACTAGTTCAGCGATGGCGGCTTTGTCTTTGATGACGGCTGGAGTAGAACTTGGTTTATAGGCTGGGTCGATTTCTGGATTGAGGTCGATGGCAGATGCGAGATCGACGTCGTCCGGATGAAAATCGGTCTTGTGTTGTTTGTTGACACGTACTGGAAGTTGCATGTTTGAGAGTGGAGATGAAGGTGAGGTTACATTGAAAAAGTGACTCTGTTAAATAGGACGCGTATTAGTGGGTTGCATCAGGAACCAGACCTTGATGATGTCATTCAGCTTCCACATCACTCAGAAAAGTGGCTCAAGGACATCAGTATTCTTGTCAAAATGTTGTTGACTAATCGAAATAGTATACACGTTGATACAGGGAATACATTACATCTGTCATCCATGAGTAAACAACGGCGAATGTCTACCGAACAGACACACCAGAAATTACCTCTACAGTGCCGTGCCGCGCTCGAAACTTGCTCTGATCTCTGCGGTATATTTGTCGTAATAGCGTGCGATCTGAGTGACAACCCACTCAGTGATGCGATCATTCAAACAAGAACGTAACCCACCTTTTTATTGAACACGCGATTGTGTTCGTTGATGTATGTGATATCGCCTTCGTCCTCGTTGAGTCTTTTTCTCGAAAATTTACCCTTCTTGTCGATACTGTCAACACTTCATGTCAACATCAATATACAAAACAATAGAAATAAGACGGACTCTTGGTTGATCTTGCCGACCACCCGGTCAATAGCCTCCTCTGAGGGCTTGTTGTCGCCATATATGAGTGAATTGGCGTCCCGATACAAGTTCGCAGCCGCAAGCTGTTGCTGCTCCTGACTAATTGGGACAAGCTGCAGATGACGTAAGAAAAGAAGCAGAACCCACCAAAAGATTGACATACCTGAGACGAACCCACCTTGGGGTCGAAAGCCACCAGTGTACCCGGGGCCATGCCCAGTGCTAGTTCTTTCTGTTTATTGTACGCCACCAAATCCGGCTTGATGTGATCTATATCCTTTTTATATCGCCTTCTTGCTGCATGGGCATCATCTACAATAGAGCAATCAGTCATAATTCATTACATACTAACAGTGGGTATACAACAAAAAGATACATAACTTACCATGGAATGCAAAGTCTGCCCTCCGTTTCTTACGCGCCATCTTCTTCTCCCACTCATCATTCTCTTCAACCGTCCATTCCCAATTCTTTGAGCGCTCTACATCAATGCCTTGTTCCTCTGCATCGACAGCAGCACGCAGAGTCTCCGCAAGCTTCCGTTTTCTCTCTAATCGAGCCATCTCACGTGCGTTCAGCTTGGCTTTCGCTGACTCTTCTACAACTGACGCGCGATTGAGACGTGAGGAAACGGCCTACGAAAAAACAAGTCAGCTGAAACGTACGAAAGTGAGATGAGCAAATGGACACGCACAATCTTCTTCCGTAACGCCTCCATCCTGACCTTTCGCTCCTCCATCGTCATCCGCTTCGGCTCCTTCGCTTCTCCGCCTTCACCTTCTGGTCCCTCCGAAGCCCTCGTCCCTTCTCCCTCCTCTTCTCCGCTGCCCTCCTCAACACCATCCATGTCCAGTTCCCCCTGCTCATCTGACTCCACTGACGTCTCCTGCTCCTGCTTTTCTTCTCGTGCGGACTGGGCTGGTAGAGCTGTTTTAGAGTCTTTTGTTGAACGTGTTGAAACCATTTTTCAATTAGTCCAGTAGTGATGGATAAGCGGAGAGCTGGAGCAGAATCTAGACACAGAGTTGCCTTTGACAACCTCTGACGGAGAACGAAGGCGATGAAGAGGATAATTATTACATAATACAACGGTTTGCCAAATGTGAAAAATATATCATTATAATATTTATCTCCAAGCTTGGTTTTAACCCTAGGCGACCAGCCGTAAGGAGACGGCGCCTGGCCACACCAAACGCTACTCCAAAAAAAGGATATTCTCTCCGCCACCTGAGTCTTTGTAGGAATACGGACCTAGTCTATCTGAATAGAAGTGCTAATTTCAAATTCATAGTGCCAAGAAAACTACGCCCATTCTAGCCTTGATTCTGACCACGGAATATATAATGTCACAGACATAGTTTGAAGGGGTATCCGTCTATGAATCTGTAACTCGTTGTTCACCTAGTGCTATGCTATTTGCTTGCGCTCGTCATAATAATAAGGGGGCGGAAGGGTAAGTTGCGTTTGTCTCTCATCGTACGACGTACTCGTGAGGACGTCGGTGCTATTACCTTCCAACTGGGCGTAGCGTACTTGCATTCCGACAACTTCGCGTTCAAGCCGAGTTACCAGTTCTCGAAGTTGCGTATTGGTTGCGCTGGTATTATCGACCGTATTTTCCTCAAAGTCGTCTGAGGTTAGCTCTGCTGAACTTGGAAGACTTCGTTTCTCTTGTACAATGCGAGGTTGTAGAGAGGACGGGAATGGTTCTACTATAGACATATGTTATGTTACACTTTAATGAAGAGCAACAGAGAGTAATAATAGATACCTTCTCTGTTGGGTACATTAGGTATGTCATCATAAACCAATACTCCCTTTGTCGTTTGCATCGATTTGGATCCATTCGTTCTCGAGCGCCGTTTACGCCAGAAGCATAATACGACAGCGAAGACAATGACAAGTGCGCCTACAACAGCACCAATAATGGCGCCTAAAAGTACGGGAATGTTGTTGGAAGACGATTGCTGTTGGTGAGCAGGCTCGGTAAAACTGGGTATTGTTCCATTCGATGAGGTTAGGGACGAGGTTCGCGATCCCGATGGAACCGTGGTAGACGGTGGAAGCTGTTTTGTTTGAGTGATGATGGTTGATGGTGCTGGGAATGTGCCTCCTAATACTTTAGATCCGGTAGTTGTAGTAGTAATGGAGTTTTGATGAGATGTGATATTTGACGTGTGACTTGCCAGAGACGAAACAGTTTGTGTTGATGGCTCCCCAGTAGTAGAAGTGGCAGGTGGTGGTGTGGATGTTGAGCTACTAGTACCCGCTGTTGGACTAGTAGTCGCCGGAGGAATCGGCACTGGTAAGTCTGTCAAAACAGCCGTATACTGGATATAATCCAGTATGAAATACGCGTCACTTTGCGATGCAGTACTTCTCATCTGCATCTTGAGAACATGTTGGCCAGATGTAAGATTTCCTTTCGAGAACCACACGCTGCTAATCACAGCACCATCAAGGCAATTAGTCAAACTTGGTGCTGCTGTCAATTTGTCTTCACCGTCAACGGCAAATGTCATGGGTGGTTGACATCCCGAAACGATGAGGCCATGGACAGACACGGAGGTGCCTGTAATACCATTGATGAAGAATGAAAAACTCATATTCAACGTCATTCTGAGAAAGGACAAACCTGTGAAGGTGAATGTAGCGATGGCTGTAGAGGATTGAGTCTGATGTATCGTGTTGCCGCGAGCCATTGAGGGGGTCTCCTGAGTGCCACCTACAAGTCCTCCTGGTCCAACAGCAATCCAATCTCCTGTATATGATATAGATTTGTCAACATCATCGACAATCGAAGGCTGGCTGGATCGCCCCGCAACTTTATGCCAATAGCGCTCATCAAGCATGGACGATTTGAATTCGAACTGCCTTTGTGAAGCAGCCAAAATGAAGTGACGGAGTATGGTGGTTCTCAGCGAGAACAAATGGTGTCTTCGTCTGCAAGAATACGGGCTGGCAGAGCGGAGGAAAGCTTCGTCAAGTATCCAACGACTAAATCGACCACGAAGTATCGTACCGTCAAATTTAGGGTTACCTTATGCCATTCGAACTTCCGTTGCGGAAGTAGTACGACTTGACAGTCTACTTTTGTGAGAGGAATGGTAGTGGACGAAGTGCTGGCCATAAGGCACGTATGATCACTTGATGGATAGACAGCAGACAGATAGATGATCTGATACAGAATGGAAGACGAGTTGACGGTAACCAGGGCGGTGATCACATTGTGCATTGAATTCATCGCTGAGTACTCTGACAGACACGCGCGCTCAAGCTAGAATCATTCTTCTGAGAAACAAAAGGAAGAGTATGTGTTGAGCGGTAACTATGAACTGAACTGAGGGAGAACAAAACGTGCTCAACTTCCAATCATGTTTTCCTCTTGTTTAATCACTGTTTTAGACCCATTTTCGCTACTCTTCTGTTGAGAAAAATATCACTAACACTGAGAACCTGAAACAAGATAGCTCTGTCATGCTGACAAAGACATATCAGCAGTGCAAGAAGTAAGAGGAGTTCATACAAGGACTCCCAAGAGATTGGATCCTCCTCGAGAACGCTGAAAGGCAAAGACATTACAAATACCATGTAGGTGGAAACCAGCATGACAGAGATATCAGGATGTCATAACAAACCATGTGAATGACACTATGGTTCACGGGCGACAAATAATGTATGGCAAGTTGTCAACGGTCAAACCTGAGAAATGAGTTGTAGAATACCTCACACAGCCAGACCAAACAAGTCGAGAGTGTTAGGATATCGCAGATATCACACCTAGGTGCGCTCCTGGCCACCCCCATATCACATTTCTGCTTTGTCTCGCATCCCCATTGTTACAACTCATATATATATTCCTCATGATACAGACCGTACCCTCAGTCGATTACATTCAGACTGAGGCTAAGCCCAAATACATATCTACGATATACGTATAACTAACTGTACCATAGACAACGGACTAAGTCTGTATTATTTAGGTACAGAAATATAGTCGATTACATTCAGACTGAGGACAACGGACTGACTAAGTCTGTATTATTTAGGTGCTCAGGAATAGATTCTAACAGAGAGGGTACTAATTGACCATCATGGGGGTAGACAAGAATCAAACATTCATTTAAAAAGGAAAAAAGGATGCAATAAAGGTAAGGTATTCAAAAAGGCTTACGAAAGGTGCTAAGGAAGCAAAAAAAAACACCGGATTGGTGGTACGACAGTAGCAGCGACAAGCACGAGGATTACGGTAAGACTGGCATTGGCAGTTCGTGCGCTAGTGTATCATTTGATCATCTACTCTTGGAGAAGCCGAGTGCAACACCTTCGATATTATACCAGTGGTGTGTATGCGTTGATCGTGACGATGAGAATACTAGGGGCCGTAACTTGGAGAGGATTCAGCCGACGCCATTGTAGAGAATGTGCGTAGCTGGAGGAGAGACAGGAGGAATTAGTCATACTAAATTGAGAGAACAATTCCGGGGAAGAGAATTCAAGGGAACCTCTAAGGTGATGACGGAAGATGCTGCTTTAAGTTCCATGTCACCTCTAGAAAGTCTCTGCGGCGGAGATGGGTAAGCAGATTCTTGTATTACTTCGGGCCACATGGTTAACCTTATTTTATGAGCTGGAACGTCACGCGTCGAGATACTTTGAAGGTACTGACCACCGGTTAAGCGGATGTGGCTGAAACATCAAAAGTACAGGAGCTTACCACATGGAATAGTGGTCGGTGACGTCGATGAGCGCTGCAGCCAAGCCATTTCATTTGAGCATTTTTGATGCTTGATTCATCCTGTGTGAACTTGATCGAGTTCTCGTGCTTATGTAAAAAAGCCATGTGCAGAACTTACAGCGGGCGTCTATCTAAGCCCGATTTGGAAGCAGTATTGAAGCGTTCTTCAAGCAAGTCGTGAGTTGGACCGCTGCTTTGTTCTTTTCACAAGAGAGTCGCGTATGGCAATGTCAAGTCGGTTTTAGCATTAGGCTGCACCATAGATGTTCCCTTACCTTTGTCCATTTTGTTCTTAGGTATCTCGAACGTGCCCTCGTAACTGATATGTTTCAGACGCGTCGCGTTGTGAGCCACAAGTCAAAGCTTACAGTCTTTGATCTGTCATTGCGAATGTGATGTCACAAGTTTTATCACAATTTTAAGAACGTGAGTTGATAATAATGAGAGGTCTATCTATACGTACTCCATCCCATTTCCTGACAGGAAGTCTCAAAAAGCATCCTGTATCAATAAATATTCATAGTTTCCAGCCACGACTCTAGGCGCACAATAAATTCCTCGCCAAAACTTTCCAACCCCTTCAATCGCCGTTTCTCGTCATCAATGCATTTCTGTTGCAGTGCCAACATTCCTGACTGAAACTTCTGCTTCTGGTCTTCCTGCATCCTTCTTGCTTGATAGTCTCTTTCTGCCTCGTTTTTGTTGAAATCATTTTCTCGTTTTAGCTCATTGGCCTGATCAGCTTCGTGCGGTTGCCGGACCTCAAATCCAGAATCGCACAACTCTTCAGCTTTGTCAAATGTTTCCTTGCGTTTCTGTTGGACCCTTCACGACTCAGCTTCGCGTTTTGCCTCGTTAATTGTGAAATTCAATTCCGTTCTTCGGCGCATTTTTAGAAAGTTCAAGCTATGTATGAGTGTTTGCGACGCATCAAACATCCTCTGCAATCTCCTTGAGATAACAGAAGGTTCTTGCTGCTCGTGCATGCTGCGTTCTGTAACATTGGATGGCATCGGAAGTGTACTTTGGATGAAACCACCTCCAAGGAATGTATATGACACCTATGCCTGCGTTGAACTTGACGAAGGATAAGGATACAGCAAGTGGGTTAAAAAACTGACAAAAATTCCACTAGATAGATAACTGCTGACAAGCAGGAATCTCAGTGGATTTCACATGAAATCGTCTGCAGCAATACCTACCGACGCAGTATCTATGATATATCAAGTTAGATGACTCCACATGAAAAGGTTTGTCTTTACAGGTTTCGATCATCTAGCCTTGGGTAAAGATCTGCGGCAATACTTGCCCCGCATAAACTCGAATCAGAGAACCTGATCATCTGTAGTACTTTGATCAAGTTGGATGGCTTGGTTTTTGTATAGCGCCAGAATCAAGTCCCTCTTACGGACAAAGCAAATATCCTCTAAATCCGCCTCTGCCTCCGCTTGTTCTCTAATGTGCAACATTGACATGTCAAGTACCATTAAACGCTTTCCCTGAGCAAATGCAAAGGCACTTGAACGTCGATCTTCTCTAAAGGAGCGTACCCGTTCTCGATCATTGTAATAATATGTCTGTGACTTTTGCAACACTTTTGACCGCTGCTTCATTTGTTGATCAAGATAATGCTGTGTTCCGAGTTCCCAGTGTCCTGTACAGCCTCCATGCATTAAACAGTTATCTCTTTTGCTTCCATTCTGCAAAAATGTTTCCTGTCGCCGCTTTTGTGAGCGTTGACATTTATCCTAGACGATCGAGCGTCCCTTTCTAGATCACCTTGTTCAACAGGATTGGGTAATCGCTCCTGGTGATCGTTAGTCTCAGTAGATGTCGGCTGTATCAAGGAATTAAGGTTTTCAGGATGAGATGAAGAAGAGGGTTGAGAAGGGCTTCTCATTGCGATTGATAAATTCCTGTAAATTGTTGATCACTAGATTCGGTAGATGTCAGTTGTGTCAAGGAATCGAGACTTTAATTTTTTCACAGAAAAATGTGATTGCACAAACAACAGTGACTGAGTGAAGATGCTCGTTCAACTAAACTATCTTTCATTGTCCTGTATAGACATACATGTATATTGGGTCGTAATTATCTTTTTTGTCAAAAAGTATGATGCTATCAAAGAAGTGGCACTCACCTCCAGCTATCCTCGCTTTGTCCAGACAATAAATATTATGCTGAGTTAAAGCTGACTGCTGCTTGTAACGCCAACCGTTTCTTCATGCTGAAGACTGTTGTCAGGAGCTGAGAACTCAGCAAGTACATATACTTCAGACCATCAAAGAGGTATCAATATGTGCGTAGCTTGAATTCAACTTGAAGCAGTATAGACATTACCTTATTCAAATCGAGCTGCTAATTTGGCAGTTTCGAACGGGAATGCAATTTCTAACCCAATTCTAGACAATACAGTCGTTTATCTACCGACTGAGTTTGATACTAAACAACCTCCACTATGAAACAGTCTCTTTTGACAGTATCTTTGCTTCTTCTAAATATTTTGTGTCGTCATATGGTGGAAGGGTAGATTCTGATTGTCTGTAACTGTCATGATCTGAACCAAAGGTAACGACCTGAGCCTTGTGACTCCCTCCCAGCTGGGCATGTTGTACCCATATTT
>QLON01007335.1:0-23604 GCA_003313675.1 Termitomyces heimii
CATTCTGTGCATCCCTCATGATTGTGGCATATTCCATCTCGATTGGGACACGTAATTCTCAGGCTCGGTGAGAATCTTGGTCTCCAAAGGAGATATTACTGACTTGTCATAGCTATGGAGCATGTTTTTTGTCCCTTGCTGGTGCCTCTCCTGGTGGTCCATTGGTGTGTCGATTTCTCAACGTATACCAAAAGAGTAATATACCAACAATTTATCATGAAGGTTCTTTCATGGGCAACGGATAATGCCTCGCCCGACACAGTCAAAGCCGTAGCTACTGCCATCGTACCAGGTAGTCTTTAATCATTCGTCATGTCCAACGTCTAGTGATCAGTCATTTTGTTGAAGGTATCGGAGCATTAGGATCTGTCATCGCGTGAGCGTTATCCATTTGCGATACACAGTCTTTGCTAAAGCTTTCTCAGAGTGTGGACATATCTTCCAACAGATGCTCCAGATTATCACAAGGGAAATTCTCTCAACCTTTCGACCAGCTGCGCTATTTTTGTCCTTGTTACCTTGTGCTACTTCTACCTTCGCCTTGAGAATGCTAAGCGTGATCGTGGAGAACGTGATAATAGACTGCAAGGAAAATCGCAGAAGGAAATCGAAGAACTTGGGTACTTGCATCCCGAGTTCCGATATCAGACTTAGTGGCTAGTCAATCAATCGCTCGTGTGAGTTTGTACGACTTTTTAAAGGCAGTTAAATCCATGTCTTCGCTGTTTTCGTTGCTCTCCAAAACAAATAATTAATTTCTCATGTATTGTTATGCATAACGGAAAGAAATTTGGCTTATTTACGTAGCCCATTACGCGATGATCCTGACAAATCACGATGTTAGTGAAATCGAGTAGCATTCGATAGATGAGTCAACATGCTCATACTCAAACCTAAATCCGATCTTTTCTCAAACCATCAACGCAAGCATTCGGGACTCCGACGGGTACCACGGGTACCAACAGCGTGTCCTCCATGACAGGCTTGAGAGTCGTCAACGTTCTGAGGACGATAGCTCATCAATATGGTTCGATGTCCCACACAACTCCCAGCCTCTAAGACCCTGATGCTGAATCATTTGATCAAATCCTCCATACAAGATTATCGACTTGCAGCTAGCCCCTCTCCATAGTGGCTTTGTTTTGCCATCAATATTTACTTGGTGGCGTAGGATATTGTACTTTTGTTCGGGGTGGTGAACTCTATTCAATGAGTATGTAGTAGTCTATAGAATGTTGGAAATCACTCGACACATTCTATGGCATCCTCAATTGAAGTTAGTCCGTAGCCCGAGAGTTTAACTCTTTATGATTAGTCATTATCAATTTACCTACATTCTGCAGTGTCGGCGCACAAAGTACCGTTCTATCTAAATCGGAACACGTTGGGAAATTGCACGCGATGAATCAATGGCTACCTCCTATCCCATCAGAGCAAATCATATTGCCACGACCTGTGACTCGAGACCCATCTCCGGGCCGCTACACCTAATCAAATATACGACACAGGAGTTTGCAATGAACTGAGATTCACCGGTCTTCTGAGAGATTGGAAAACGAAACAAGCGAGTACACATGATATGTGCTGAGTGATTTAACTCCTGGTGGTTTATTGCAAAGACCAGATACGTTATTACCGATCCGTATTTTTTTGTGGCATCTCATGACTATTTTCTGACAGACGTGAGAGTAGAAGATCTTAATGGTGGATCCATACATGTATAAAAACGCGGACGTGTAGCTTGCATATGGACTGACATCTTCTCTTGAGGCAAGATGCATGAGAAATGGCAGTGCCTATTCAATAAAGGACGACTTGGCCTCGGAAGCTCAGGCTTCTCGTGGTCGGAATCCATTCATCATAACCTCAGGACGTCGGGTCGTACCAGTTTTATCCAGTGATAAACGACAATCCTGGAGAACCAGCCAATAAAAACCAATCCTTTTGGAAATAAATAAACGTAGTAGAAGCTGGTAGAAGTGGCTGACCAACCAGCTTCGAATTTACCTCTAACTTCCGGCTTTAGGTGATATTTACTGCCGGAATGAAAGGTTGTCGACTCTGATTCGAGAAAACGTCTTCTCCCTATCTTCCCACACATGCAAAAACGATCCACGGCTTTATCACGCAAGAAAGAAGCTTATTCGTCAGCGCCATTTTTCTGTATTTAAAGCGCACACTAACTGCAGGAATACCCATACCGTTCGCAATAACGAGCTCCCGTCGCAGATTGTTGCACAATCACGACACGAGAAGATGAATCTTCAACGATCTAGGCGATCCAGGTTTTCGTTATTAGGCGGCCGATTTTTTGGCAACAATCGACAACCAGAGGCTCAGGCTGAAACTACGGCGCCGCAAACCAATGACGTAGAAGGACTCGACCCACGACTCTCTGAGCCGATTCACTATGAGAGGCCTATGAAGATTATTTGCATAGGAGCCGGCGCGTCCGGTCTTTTGCTTGCGTACAAGCTCCAGCGTTCGTTTAACAATTTTGAGCTCGTGTTATACGAGAAGAACGAGGTGGTGTCTGGGACGTGGTTTGAGAATCGGTATCCTGGGTGCGTATGTGTTCATTTAGAGAGTTCAGAAAAAGCGCGTCACATTCTTTCTTTGATACTATACATATTGGTTGAGATTCGAGTTGGTTTCTTCCGGCCGGAAATTCATTTAACACTTGCAGCTCATACTCACTGATGACAAGTAGATGCGCATGCGACATTCCCTCACACACATACACCTGGTCTTTCGAGCCAAAACACGATTGGTCATCCGTATACGCAGGCTCAGATGAGATCCGCGGCTACTTCGAGTCGTTCGCCGCCAAATACAATCTCAACAAATACGTCAAGCTGCGACACAGGGTCGATAACGCTACGTGGAATGCCGAGACTGATTCTTGGGATGTCGAGGTGACGGATCTTGCACGACATGAAGGGAAGAACGATGTCAGTGATGGCGATGGAGTGAAAGTGATTGACCATGCGGATATCCTCATCAATGCATCTGGTGTGCTAAACGCATGGAGGTGGCCGGATATCCCAGGGTTGCATGACTTTAAAGGTCCATTGATGCATACTGCGGATTGGGATCGCTCAGTCAATCTAGAGGGAAAACGTGTTGGCCTCATTGGGAACGGGTGCGTTTGAACACTCTGCCATTTTCGAACGGATTATGTAATGTGATAAAGGTCATCCGGTATCCAAGTCCTTCCGGCGATCCAGCCAAAGGTCGCGAAACTGATAACCTTTGTGCGTCGTCCGACGTGGGTGTTCCCCACACAAGGGTATGAACAACACGTTTATGATGAAGAAGAACTTAGACTCTTTCGGACGGACCCTGCAGCGCATCTTGCGTATCGGAAGAAACAGGAAGAGACGACAAACGGTATTTTCCCCATGTTCATAGCAAAATCTGCGGAGCAGCAATCAACATTTGCGCACCTGGTGCACGCAATGAATGAAAAGCTTGCAGGGGTTGAACCATCGCTCGCGGAGAAGCTGGTGCCTAAATACGGTGTAGGCTGTCGGCGGATTACGCCAGGTGTGGGGTACTTGGAGGGCCTGTCACAGGAGAACGTGGACGTCGTATACGGAAATATTGAACGGATCACGGAGACGGGATGTATAAGCTCGAATGGGACGGAACATAAGTTAGATGTGCTGATCTGCGCCACGGGGTTCAACACGTCGTACATGCCGAGGTTCGGCGTGAAAGGCGTGATGGGACGGAGCATGAAAGAAGAATGGAGTAGAGAGGCCAAGGCATACCTCGGGATGGGAGTCGCTGGGTTCCCGAATTATTTCCTGATTATCGGGCCCAATAGTCCCATTGGGAATGGGCCAGTGCTGTCTTTTGTTGGTAAGGTATTCACTTACTTGACTCCATTCAGATCAATGATGGAAATAAATTGTTCAGAGGCACAGGTTGATTATATGCTCAAATTTGCAAATCGCTGGCAGACAGAAAACATCCGAAGTTTTTCCCCAAAGCGAGAA
This sequence comes from Termitomyces heimii, assembly GCA_003313675.1. Classification (NCBI taxonomy): domain Eukaryota; kingdom Fungi; phylum Basidiomycota; class Agaricomycetes; order Agaricales; family Lyophyllaceae; genus Termitomyces; species Termitomyces heimii. The sequence goes on from QLON01007335.1 coordinate 4,002, forward strand.
GCTGTGGAGGATTTTATTGTGCACAAGGATGCATTCATGAAGGAAACTGTGTGGGAGCACGATTGCAATTCTTGGTACAAGGCAAACAGTGTCTCGGGCAAAGTGAGCGCCCTGTGGCCGGGGAGCACGTTGCACTATCTGGAAGCAATCGCCGACCCACGGTATGACGACTGGGAAATCACGTACAAAGGTAACCGGTTTGCTTGGCTGGGGAACGGGTTCTCGCAGACGGAAGTGGACGAGACGGCAGACCTTGCGTACTACATACGGAACCAGGATGATTCGCCACTGCTGGGACGCAGAAAGGCGCTGCAGGCTATTAACAGGTCTGGGAAAGACAAGAGGGACACTAGGTCGTTTTTTGTGTAATCCTTATACTACAGACTGACCGGGTGCACCCGGATACGGGAGCTGTTCGCGGCTGAAAGCAAGTTCCGTCTAGTTCCGTGCTCAATGGCCACTGTCTAAGATAATCACGCGGAAAATCCGGAACGATCAGCTGAGCTCGAAATCCGTCCATTTTTGGCTTCTGCTTCAAACTTGCGTTCCAACCTTCTTTCTCTCTTTCATCGTCGTCCACTCCAGCGAGCTCGTCGTGAGCCGGTCGTTCCTTCCATGGCCAACTACCTCCCGGTCCTTCTCGTTTCTGTCGCCGCCAACTCCATCCCCGATGATTCATCTGTTGCCACCCTCCCGCGCGCCCAGGTCGATTATCTCTCCCACAATTGGGAGGAGGAGGATGTCTGGCGTTCATGGCGGAACATGACGCGCCAGAAGAATGAGATTGCAAATGGTGTGCGCCTCGAGAATGCCAGTTGGCGCACTTGGTGGAAGCAGCGCAATGGTCTCGGCACTGTTACGCCAGAAACACTCAACTGGTGAGTCCATTCAATTGTCCGTAGACCTCTCTCATCTGTCCCAGGCTCAAGGACTCGGATGTCACCTGGCTATACGGACCTCTGCACACGGCCGGCGATTGGGCCCCACCCCCCAAACCTGTCCCGTCCCCCGGTCTTGACCTCACGACCCACAAACCCATCCTCAAGCACCGCAGTATCAGCCAGCTTCTTACCAGCGACTTTTCAAGTCCTGTATTTAGCCCATTAGAGACTGAGATAGATGGCGAAGGGTCCTACTTTGCTTGTCCACCGTCTGACGAACCGGACGGATCTTCACGGCCACGTCGCCCGGTCCTTCCTCATACCAAGAGCGATACCCATATTATGCGCTGGGGACCTAATCGTGCTTTCCGGAAAGACTCGCCCCCTAGGATTGACCCTCCGATTCACCCTCACTCGCCACCAGGCATCCAGAGTCCCGAAGGCTACTCTAGCAGCAACAACCAAAGCTCTGATGCTACCACTCCGGCTCCTCCACAACCGAACGGTCAGAAGAAGCGACATATTTCTTTCAACACCTTTGTCGAGCAATGTATTGCTATAGACAAACCCAAAAGGGGGTCGGGCTATGCAGAGGATGACGAGGATGATGATGATGATGATATTGACGATGAAACAGGCGAAGATGGTTACCTTCATCGTAGCGTTGCCGGAAGATATCCCTATGGTAGGAATGCTTGGGGGTACGATGACGGGTCAGTATATATATACCTATGCTTGCCCTTGTTTTTTCAAAGCTTGCACCCTAGTTACGAACGAGACGCAGATGAAGACGAATCAGACGAAGACGCCGAAGCTGCTTCACTTTCTATGTGGGACGAACGGTTTCGGGGTAACCGTGTCATAATAGGTAGCGATTCTGATTCGTATGAGGATGGAATAGGAGAGGAGGAGGGACAAGCAGATGAGGATGAAGGCGATGGAGTATCTGATATGCGCTCTTACTCACGGACAAAGTCCAACTCCTCCCGTTCCCAATCAACCGCATCCACAGCTTCATCTTCCTCCTCTGCTTCTACCTCCACTTCGATGTCTAACTCCACTTCCCCGACATCTGAATCTCCTGATCGTCTCAATCCCGAGAAACAGCCATTTTCCCATCGCCGACATAGTACTAGCTCAACGAGCACCTGTCGTCCTCGATTTAATTCCTCGTCTGCATTCAGAAAACGCCGTAACGCTCCTCCCGTCATACGCACGCCCACTCTGGAGCGAGGGAGTGCCACGACTCCTGCACACGTAACAATTGCGCCGATAGCTCCCACAATCTTGAAGACCGGCACCCATGGGTACTACGGGCACCATCATGGAGGATGGAGTGAAGGATTCGGTGATGAGGGAGGAAGTGATGACGGGATTTGGGGCGGGTCAAGCAGTCAATCTAGGTGGTGGAGTGAAAAGGGGAAGGGGAGTGAGGAAAGCGAGTCTTCTGGTGGGCAAACGCCGGTTGAGCTGGTGTATGTACCGCTGTTTGGGTATAACCTCAAGAAAGAAAGCGATCAAAGGATATTCATGAAGGACCGGGAAGGCGACAGGAAGGAGCAGAAGGGCGTAAAGTTTGTGAATGGAGATGTTATGGAAGACCACGAGGATGGTTTTGGGAATGGCGATCAGGATGTGTATCGGGGGAGAGCAACCTTGTTCAGTGTTGGAGATGACGATGTCGATCTTGACGCGGATGACGCAGATGCTGTAGTCCCGCGCAGCCGTGGCGTGAGTGCCCCCGTTCCAACGGTTGTCGTGCGACCTGGAGACACATTTATTTACGAACCCGGAGACGTTGGCGAAGACTTTCGTTCTCGCCGCTCATCGTCTTCTTCTTTGCCACGTGATGCATCAATCGACCTCTCTAGAGGACGTGGCGCAATTCCAAGCAGCTCTGCAGCCCGTGAAGAAGTAAAGAACGAACGCGAACGCTCACGATCAAAGTCTCGATCATACTCACGGTCCCACTCGCGATCACACTCTCGTACGCCCTCTCCCGCTATGATAACCGACCTCCCCGGTGACGGAACACAAGCACCCACGTCTGATCCCGGTCCAGGACATATTTATGGTCCTGTACTCATCCCGTGGCGGACTTCATCCTCGTCTACCTTCCCATCTCCTGCAGGCACTTTGCTATCCCCGCCGCCGCGGAGTCGTGGGTCACAGTCCTATCAGGATGTTGGATCGGCCCCTCAGCAACAGCAGCAGCAGCGTGGTCGGTCGAGTACGAGGACAGGGTCGTCCATCTCTGATAGGGAACGCTCCGCGGGTTCGAAATCTTTGGGGAGTCTATCGCCCGAGGGCTGCAGCCTGGGCGGTGTGGCGGCGACAGCATATACCGGTGGCCGGTATGAAAGAGACAGGAGGGATAGAGAGAGGGAGAAAGAGCGACCCAGGGGACGGGAACGGATAGAAAGTAACAGGGTTGGACCTGGGCAAGGGCTTAACGCGAGTCCGGAAGGAGCGCAAGATAGTTTGTTTAGGGTATCTCTTGCATCGGCGGCGTCACCCGCTCCGCCTCCTGCAGCTGAACCCGAAGCACCGAAACTTAATGGGGTAACACCCAAGGCCAAATCGTCCGGGTCATCGGTGTCGTCCTCGTCGTCTCGCTCGTCTACTAGTTCCACCACCGTCGTACCTTCAAATATTGTCCTTGTTTCAGATTCAGATGAGATCCCTTTACCCCTTGCCGTTCCCATTGATGTTCGTACGGCTGAAGAGCATCAACGTACCCTCCAACCAACGCCCTCCAATACCCCTGTCATACAAATGCGGCCAGTATCAGTTACTCCTGCAGCAGCCATCGTCGATCCCAGATCAGCACTCAATGATGAGTTCAATCGAAGCTCGACACAAATTCATCCAACACCATCGGCGGCATATACCCCCAAGATCAAATCGCTGTTGGTTGTCCCCGCTGTGTGCCCCGCGGAGCCTAGCACGTCGTACAGCATCTCCCCGCCCCGCAGTGACCTCTCTCCTCCTTCATCCCCAAGGAGTCCAACACGCAGCGAGCCTACGATAGTTGGCAAAGCGGTTGAGATGGTTTCTTCTGCGGGTGCGTTTCTAGGGCTTTGGAATTTATCTGCGTGAGTCGTGCCTGCCATGATATAGCGGTGGAAAGTGGATACGCGAATTTATTCTGTGCGTGCTCCCGCTCCTGCTTTTGTGCACGTATTGATCAGTGTAACAGGTGTCCCGTAATACTTGGCCTGTTTCAACTCCATGTGAGACGCTCTACCCTTGCTATCCTGGCGGAAGTTTTTCTGCCCTCGTTTCCAAGTTCTACTACCCACGCAACCGAGCTCTTTTCCGCGTGCTTGATCCTCACTGGTCTTCTAATCCATGTGTCCTCTTCCTCTGGCTGTACTCAGTTGTTCCTTTTCGTGATTCTTGATTCTCATTACGGACCAATCATCCATCTCGACGTATCTCATGCAGCTTGCAAACTCACCTTTTATGTTTCTACACAATGGATTAAGTCTCGTTTTTCAGCATATTGCCTGTCATTCTGTTACCTCTCACCTGCCCTCCAATTCTTCAAATTTTCGACGCTGTGTGTCATTTCTATCACTATTACTTTTACCCTTGCGCCACTATTCGTACTACATGCTGTTTATGATGCGATGACGTTAATAGTCGTGTACCAATGCTTGTGTGTATCGTAGTATGTGCTCCGTCAGGCTCATATTGTACCAGTGTAATCCGTATTTCTAAGTTTAGCGTACATAGAATTTGAATTTCTGATTGTTGAAGTTGAATTGAATGCCTGTCAATTTTACATCCATAATCTTGTTCTGAATTACGGATGTGGTAGTTCCAGCTCATCTCGTCAAGAGATACGGAGACGCAAGGCCGCTTGCACGGCTAATCATTGATGCCTCAGACAGCGATGGATGCTGTAATTCAACCCCTGCCAGGAGGAAATGCCTTCAATCTCTGATATCTGAACACTCGGAATGCGGATCAAAATGTCAAAGGTCCTTGTGCCGTCTTCAACTAATATGAGTCGTGTTTCTCTTGTACTAGTCCAATCAGTAATTTATTTATTATGCGGAAGGGGAACTGGAAACTCGGTGAGAAAATTGGTAAGTCGGAGGTTTTCGATAAGTCAAATCGTATACGTAAACGGTGAATAATCTCGGTATCCGGGTTGGAAAACGTTATCCATGGAATTCAAACGGAGTCGGATCGGTTGTGGATTGCCGCCAAAGAGTTCTCCTATAATTGCGTCATAGAAGACCAGGTGTATATACAGGAGCGCGGTCGGCGAATGAACTTAATGAAATGAAAGGTCGAGGTGTTTGTCAGAAAGTCTCTATCACACATCAATTACACGTACATGCTTGCAGCCTTACACAACTGTCTAACATACATCCTGCGCCGAGTGCAAATGAGTGTACACCTACCCGCGGCCCCTCTGGACACTGAAATATAGAAGTCGCTTGAAGGAAGGATTTTGGGTATATAATTACTTTCGGTGCTTTAAATCAAACCAAAAGAGTGTCTAAAGTTTATGCTCATTGCTCCTATGCATATATCGCACTCCCCGTGGGCCCGAGGCAAGTGGTGATGTGTCGAAAATTTCCCATCTTATTTCCTATAGCGTTTCAGGCTTTCCAGAGCTGCAGCCTGCTTTGGCTCATTTATCATGCGCTGCGTTTCCATCATTGAGTCAGGATCATCGGCCGCGTTACATTGGCCTTCAAGCACACATGACCATTAATAAATAGGTCATCTGCCAGCGGACAAGGAACAAGTTAGTTCGGATTATCTCATGTCCGTGTATTGCTCATAACCAAACCATGCCAGGCTGCATCTTCCTCGTAATCTCGCCAAGTGCCATGAGACAATTCCGGAGTCGATTTCGTGGAACTCTGTCGTTCAGGCTTTATCAGATTTGGCAATCTGCATTCCCCAACGGATGTAAGATTCCGCCTTCGTTAGAGAACTCGAAACGATCAATGGAATGTCATGTCTGCTGCCAGCGAGAGAAGTTCGCGTTTTACACTGCACAGGATAGACCACTCTTGCAATTGTTCAATTTAATAGGGACACTCATTATCAGAAGCATAACACTTGCCGCAGCATGTGTGTGTGTGTGTACCTATACCCAGGCGGAACTCCACATGACAACCCATAGGTACAATCAGATCTCAGGCAAACACGGATGCACAGAACCCGGTTCGAGAATACATAAGACTTGACGCGGATGTAATACAAACCTCGCGCACAAAAGCAACAACTGACACTGGTTGATCTCCCTTCCACTGCTCGTGCTGCAAAAAAAGATGAGTAACGATAAAGCATCGCCTTCAAGTTCTGGACGTGAACTAGAGAAGGACGACATTACTTCAGCTGAGGGTGCTCAACGTCATGTGCCTCTCTATAATCCTCATGTTGATGTCAGTGGGGTGGATGAGAAGAAACTCCTGCGGAAAATTGACTGGGTTCTGATCCCCTGGCTTTCGTTACTGTACCTGCTCAGCTTCCTGGATCGGAGCAGTATTGGGAAGTATGTACCGATTGCATTCCTTCCAGTGTAGGGAGAGTCTGAATCCTCCACAGTGCAAAGGTTTGCGAATGCGCCCTGAAGGGATCATTCTGGCGCTAATATTTTCATAGCTTTACAACCTCACCACAGATCTTCACATTACTGATACACAATACTTACTCGCCTTAACGGTCATTCCCTTTTTTGAGCGTTGATCGCTACTGTAGAATTTTAATTTCTGGCCGCAGATCTTCTTCTTCAGCTACGCTATCTTTGAAGTTCCATCAAACGTCTTCTTGAAGCGACTGCGCCCATCCTTCTGGCTTTCTTTCCTGATGTTAGGCTGGGGTGTGATGATGGTGAGTCTTGAAAGCGAGAGTTTCTTTTTTGTTCACTCTGGTGCAGACGATCCAAGGATTAGTTCATGACTTTGGAGGTCTCATGGGTAAGTGAATAATTAGTTTGAACGTGGTTGCCACCATTCATCGGGCTGATCTCAGCTATGCGGTGGATGCTGGGAACCTGGGAAGCCGGACTTTTTCCCGGTGTCAATTACTATCTCTCTTGGTATGGATATCAGAGATAGTCTTATATTAGACCTCTTCTTTGATGACTGTCCTCAGTTGGTACAAGCGATCCGAGTTCGGCCTTCGTGCAGCGATGTTTTTCACGGCCGCGAGTATCTCCGGGGCTTTCGGTGGGCTTCTTGCGGTATAGTCCACCACGTGCCACGCTTCTATCTTGATGTTGCCCTAATCTCGACTTAAGGCTGCTATCTCAAATATGGATGGTATAGGTGGTAAACCTGCCTGGGCCTGGATATTTAGTATGCTCCATCTTACATCCTTTCTCGGAGCACAAGACATTTAGCTACTTCCTAGTCATTGAAGGTTTGGCAACCGTTGTTGCGGGTGTCGCGTCCTTTTGGATTATTCAAGATTTTCCCGACACCGCCAAGTTCCTCTCTGAAGCTGAAAGAACTGTGGTTGTCAGGCGCCTGCAAGGCGATGACCAATTTAGTGCCGCCGGCGAAAAGTTAAGGATGAAGTATATATGGGCAGCTCTAAAGGACTGGAAGACTTGGGTCGGTAGTATGTGGCATTCTGCGTTTTCTTTGTGGTAACTTGAATGATCGTCTGGCCAGTGATTGTGTACATGGGCTGTGACGGACCCCTTTACGCGTTTTCTTTGTTTTTACCCACTATCATTAACCAAGTACGTGTAACTTATGATCGCCTTTTAGTCTTTGCGCCAACTGAGTTGTCAATTTGTAGCTTGGTGAGGATGAGCCACGACAGGTTTGTGGCTTAAATGACTCACAATTACTGCAACAGGCTTCGAAGCCACTCCAGCTAATCTCTTGACTGTTCCTGTGTATGTTTTTGCTGGTATAATGACTTGCTGTGTGGGTTATGCCGCGGATCGAATCGGTCGTCGAGGGTATTTCAACATGTGCGTCGGTTGCTCTTCTCCTTGTTCTTCATGTGATTCTTTTTCTTTTGATAGGGCGTTCCTGTGTCTCGGTTTGTATATTTATTCTGGTTACATAACAAGCTTACCAGAATTCCCATAGGTGCTGCCGGTTACATCATTCTTATCGCTTCCAGGAAACCTGCTCTTTCCTACTTTGCTGTATATATGGCAACATGGTAAGCAATGTCATCTTTCGGCCCGGTGATTTTTTCTGATGGATTAATCAGTGGTATTTACCCTGTCGTCCGTGAGTCCTCAAATAAAAAAAATGAACTAAGATGACAATTTCCCCAACTGATTCATAGCTAATACAATGCGAGTCGTCTGACTATCTAATCGTACTGAGTACTAACATGGAATACTAGTGCGTGGACTTCCAACAATGTGGAGGGGACTTACAAGCGCAGCGTTGTCGTTGCCATGATTATCAGTTTGTCTGTCGATAGGCTTTCTTCGCATCGTCTCAAGCTCACTTCATGCTATATGCAGTGGTAATATTAATGGAGCAGTTTCCTCAAACGTTGTATGTCCCAAATCTAGCTAACATTGATCTTTACCTAAGCCCATTACAGTACCGCTCAGTTGATCAACCCTGGTATACACTTGGTGAGACTCAACTCTATCGTTTTACAAGCAACTAACAACAGTAGGCCACGGACTGGTCCTCATGTACATTGGCCTTGGAATGATAAGTACCATTGTATATCACTTCTTCCTGGTTAAAGAAAACGCCCGCCGTGACAGAGGGGAGAGGGACGAGATCATTGGGAAAGATGGTACCGGGAACGAAAAGAATGGAAGATTTGCAACTCTAGAAGAAGCAAAAGTGGAAAAGGGCGACGAATGGAGCGGATACAGATACATGACATAATGTTGTGGAATTGAAAACCTATTGCCTGAGGCCTGAGGACACAATACACACAATTTGCATATAGTAAGTAGCAGCTCTATGACCTCGGTATGATCAGTAAAGCCGAAAAGCATTTGAATCTATCTGAATCCTTATGCCTGCTACGGGTAGTATTCAGCTGCAGCGATGACCACGGACAAATAGCGCGAAAGCCATGACAAACGTGACGAACGTGTATAAACAGATGCGAAACGACTCGTAGGGCTACTACTATCGTACGCTGTATGTTGTAAGGGAATCAGATAAAGCCAAAGGAACGATACAAAGAATGAGAATGAAATAGAGATGAGTGGGAGGGTTCTAAGAAAAGGGGTTGGGAGAGCAACGACGACAATACAACTTGAATAATCTAGCTAACGGGGTGGAGGCACTTCGTAACGCCTTGAACTTACTATAGCCGTCTCGAAGCCTAATAATTAGAAAACTTATTATCTTAGAGATGAAGGCACGGAATCAAGACGACTAAACACAGTCATCGGATGGCCAGAGCAAAGTAGCATTAACTCAATTTGAATCGATCTATTCGCTTATTTCTGTAAGCGAATAGAAACAATTAAAAACTTAGAATCACTGCTCTGAACAAGGAGGACTATGGGAGAAAGAGATTCAGGCTGTGAGAGAGCGACAAGAAGCTCACCTGTGCTGCAACGCGCGCGTGAAGATGAGAGCGGAAACACAGAAAAAAAAGTGAGACCTCAGCCCTACTCCTCTCGAGTTGGCATCTGCCATTACTTTGGCACCGATCCGAGAACGGCTTCAAAATCTCAGGATGAGAGTCCGGGGTGTCCGACGATAGTCTTGTCGCACAGAGGCCTTCAAGGAGGCTGGAACCTGTTGGAATAGACTCATCACTGTGGCGGCGGCGCGTCGGTTACTTCCCGGTGTCTCAAGTTTGTTTCGTTATTTCTTTATTTTATTGTATAGTTATTGCCACCTTTCTTCCTTATTGGGGAAATTCATCCTTAATCAGTTCTTTTCCCAAAGACTGAGGGTATGTTACTTTACCTCCCGCTTACTTTAATCCATACTTACATATGATCTGTAGCTCTAAGACTTACTTCGTACTACAGGTCAAACAGAGTTCTTTTCCCAAAACTCCAAAAACTGAGCTCTAAGACTTACTTCGCACTACAGAACCCGCCTTCACGTCGATTCTTAGTTCACTGAATTTAGTACGGTCACGTGTATTCGTTCATTTTCTATCAGGACCCTCCCGATTGAGAAATTCAGCACACGTCGGGATTGCACTCGATGAACTAGTTGGACTATCCTGTCCCATGAAGAACAAACGACGCTACTATTTGTGACCCGTTACGCAGAGTGAGAGGATGCTCTGGGCTGCCAGTCATTTCCATAGCGGGGAACCAAACCGCTACACCCCCTATGTTCTTCGGACATGGCAGCACTGCGAAATTGTTGTTAAACCATAATATACATTGACGGCATGTTGTCTCATGAAATTTATTCACATCCTTCCGTACACCATAGTAGCGGGTTCTGCAGGGCTTGCCCTTTATCACATTTATGTAATATACATACTGCCATGGTGTCACGGGGGTATCCATGTTCATACTTACTGTATTAGAAGTTGACCAGTACCACGTTCCTTTGGTGATTCCATGAACGCATGTCGTCAGTTTTTCTTGTCTCTTCTTCTTTCAAGTCTGATACTCTACATTAGCTTCTTCAATGTGTTCTCATTGGGATGGCCAACCCATTCCTGACCTGTCCCTGGGAACCTCTCCTCAGACTATTTCAATGACCCAGCGGATAGCGAAATTCCTTCTTTCTCTGCTTCCGAGCTCACTGAGAGTGCGTCTCTATGACTCACTGATAAACACATCCATTTGTACTCGTGCAGGCCCTCATCATCCAGTATATCGATTACCTTTTGGACTTGCACTGAAAGTCACCCGGCGGGTTAGAGCTGATGGGACTCATGTAGAGGCAGATGCTCTCCGCTTTGTCAACAGTCTTGATCATGTGGTCCACTGTCCACAATTTATTGACGCTGCTCTCACTGCAAACAAGTTATACCTCGTATCGACATGGATTCATGGAGATGTGGTTGCTGTGGTCTGGGATGATCTTTCCAGTCAAGATAAAGCACATCTTATAGGGGATCTTAGGGACCAATTCCGCAGGTTGCAGCTGCAGACAAGTGGATCACATATTGTCTGCAACGCATCCAATGGACCAGTAGAAGATCCACGTATTCCGTGGTTTGCCGACACCGACCTTCAGAAACTGGTCACGTCGCAGGAATTCTCTATGGTGGTTTGGCATGGGTTGAACTTCAAGAGAAATCAGACATTAAAAGCTCTCATGATGCCACTCATCAACCAACTAGATGTCCCCGTGACTTTCTGTCATGGCGACCTTCTGCCTCGAAACCTCATATTTCCTGGCGGGTTGGAGCATTGGCGAATGGGCCATAGTAGAATTGGCATAGTTGACTGGGAATATGCCGGTTGGATGCCTCGTTTTTGGGACCCACTGAAGGCGACATGGATTTCAGAGCTAGAAGATGAGTGGTTCCAAATGGCACGTCTCATTTTTCCAGAGGATGTCTCGTATTTAGATGTAGATTGGGAGTGGAGAAGTCGTTCAGGCGTGCAACTTGTGTAGTTTGCACCAAAAGGACCTAAAAATTACTTACTGGGGCTGATTACTACCACGAACCTCGAGTAAAATGTTACCCATCCGATAGAAGGCCTGGATGTGTGTCCAATCTCACTCAAGTATCTATCGATTCGTCCATGCGAGCATTCTAGAGGAGCTTAATGTGGCGGCTTCGACGTTCAGAGAGCCCAGTCACCTTTAGCAAACACTGATTTGTTCATTCACCAGTATTGAGTTGCTCACCTGCAGCATTCCTGCCTCTTATTTGCTAAATACTGGTTCTACCAGCGTTTACTGGAGCAAATTATTGTTCAGTGCCGTCTCACTATCCACACAAAGAAATAGGCTAGATACGTCGCTACTTCGAGAAAAGTGGTTCAACTACCTGCGGGCCGACTGTCTGATTGTTTCGCCACTCAGTGACACTTCTGTGGCACAACCGAGAGCCGCTCAAGCGCTTATGCGCGGGCCTCGCCGGCATACTCCTTCCCATGACATAAGTAATTGACAGTCACCCACTTCATCACGTTGCTTGAGATTCGCTCTCGAACCCATAACCAGAAACCTTCACACGTCTATCGTCTTTGTTGGTCCTAAGCGGTCAAAAAAGTAAAGGTAATTCCTGTCTGTGCTAGTACGCAGTCTCTAGGAGATACACATAAAGTGCTTCATACAGTGGGCCAAGATGGGACCAGTGACACACGTTATTTTCGCTACTTTCATGATATCTGGTGCCTATCTTCGTTGATACATGAGAACCGTGAGTCATTTAGAAGCCCGTAAATTTGTTGGATAACTAGATGTTCATATTTTTTTATTTGATTTTTTGTCTCAAGCCATCTTTCTATCTAGAAGCCTAAGATCAGGACATATTCAAAAGGTAACTTTGACGATCTTATTCTAAATGGATTTTAATCTGTACAAATAATCTCAGAGCTTCGCCGCACAGACACCGGATGCATAAGCGTTTTGTTTGTGGGTTTCAAACATATCAGTATGTGCCTTCAGTCAATCTGGAGTAGTATTCATTTCTTGCTTTCGGGTATGTCTCTGAGATATTACTGAATTTCACTGAATGTGAAGGAATTCAGATGCACGATATTAGAAGTATATACAAGAACACACTAGCGTTTTCTGTGGACTCTTGACCGCGTGGTACGTTTGGACCGACTATCGCGCATCACATCACGATACACGCGTATGCCTCAAGGATACCTTCAACATTTCCCAGCCAGTAAAGTGACTGTTTTTTGTCCGAAAAAAAAGCCATGTGTCGATAGATTTTTTGGGCCATATGGTCGTTCTGTGATTTGATGCTCATGTGGGGATGGCTCAACCACGCAGCGCATATAAAATAACTGAATTAGCCCTTGGGACCTCCATTACTCATTGGAACTCAACCACTGCGTCAACGATCAGTTTTTGAAAGCTGTTTCATGGAACATGTATGATTTACACACTTACCTCTTATCTTTCGCTGACTCCGTTGAACTCTGTCAGGAATACCACGAAAGCCATTGACGGTTCAATATATATGACTAGCTTTTGCGCAAACAGGACTTCCCCATGCTGGACTCATCATTGCCACCCGAGAGGGCACATACGGGAAGCATCTTCATATTCACACCAAACAGGGGGACTGGGCCATGGAGTTTAAGGCCTTCCGTATGGATTCTTCAATGTCATTGACGACCCTTCTCAAGATACATGACGTGTCCGCGGGCGCCATCACTGAGGAACAGTTGGAGAACGCTGGAAAAGCTGCTTGCCCTGGGTCATAGAAGTCATAAAACAGCTCCACATCAACGGTTTAGTCAATCTCAAATCTGCTTCAGAGCTTAAAGACGAGTTTGGGACGTTTGTCAAAGGAAATCGTTATTCAGCTCGTCCAGGAGCGTATCCAAACGTCGGTACCTCTGTCAATTGCTCCTGAAGGTTCGACGAAGATCACCTAGGATCACCAACAATATGCTCATACTTCATTTGTTTGTCAGTCAGCGGCAGGTTGCCGACTCGCGATGATTACCCACTGTAGGGTCTTGATTTGGTATTGAATGAAGGATGGTTTAGTGGATTTTGGAAGTCGTCGATGAATGAATGAGCTTGTGAATATGTCTTTAGTTATGAGAGCTTTATTTCCGTGTATTGCTATAGGACTAGGACGTCGACTCGAAACACTGAAAATGTGTTAATGCGGAGACCAGTCAAACCATGGAGTGAACATGGTATCCACACTGGAGCGCTTGCTTCATCATCAGGGTGGATCCTTCTGCGCAACGAATAAGTAGCTCAGCTTAGACTTTGTCATTGGTTGGACTGTTCGGTGGACTGTGTGGGCTGAAGCATCTTCGAAACGAGAGTAAGCGATCAAAGCCTACAAAACATTATATGTGAATAGTTACTATTATCATGGTAGGAACGTTTGAGCTGGGACAATAACCTACAATTGAAACTACGAGCTGAATTACGAACAGGAGAGTCAACGAGTTCCGCGCAAGCTTCTTCAGACAGGTCCTCTGCTCGTAATTGACCTCAATTCCTTGGATTAATGTAACATGGGTCCTATCCAATTGTCAATAGTGAAAATTCGGTTTCAATATTGGGAGATTCGGTGACTGATGCTTGATGACGATGATGAAGTCCTTGACCCGCTGGAGCTTTGCCCTATGTCGGGGTCTACTTCTATCTAGAATGATATGTGAATGCACTGTCGTAATGTCTCTTGTCGGCTCCCGTTCTCCGGGATTCTGGGCTGTTGTCCGTACGCCATTGCAGGATTACTATAAATCGTAGGTTAGTAGCGGTTCGAGTTCTTCCGCCTTAACTCCTCTTTCCTCTCGACTTGGTGATCATTGTGTCTTCTGTGATTGTTAGGTCAAGCAGGTCCTCTCGAATCTTTTCGTGCTGTTGACAAACTGGAATAGGGCTTTCCCTGTGTCGCTCAATAGCTTGCTCGAGGCTTCTCATCCGATTCCCAATACTTTGGCGAATCCGCGCCACTGTCTTGCATACGCGTTGCAGTGTAGGTTTACTACACTTGTAAGTAGTGTATCCTCTGACGAGTTGGGATAGGAATGATCTGATGTCTCAAAGTGTTTGCTCACCAAGGACACGACAATTGAGTGTTGCGAAGGGACGAGCTCTGTAGCATTCAACGGGTCATGACCAACTTTTGAGTTTGGTTCTACGAGGGAGACACCACCACGGGCGGAGGAAACGATGATCAAGTTTCAGTTCCTCTAGCTTGATACAGAAAGGGAGGGGTCGCATGTCATCAAATACAGCGTCCGCCGAAGACCATATCGTGAAGAGTAAAGACAGGTCTTTGACACGAATTCCTTCAGCTGCGTGAGTCTATCTTAAACCTTGCCATTCCTCAAACACTCTCCGTCACAGACACCTCAAGAATCGAGCTCGTATATGTTTTTTTCTGCAGGGCCTCTATTAGCTACATCTGAATCCCGTACACCTGTATCGTTTAATCATCTAATGCAGGCATTGCGTTAAGGAGATGTCGAAAGAGCAGTATTTGGATGATCGAATGCGAAGACTCACTGACACTGACCGTAGTGAGGCAGTATAATGGATGAGAACGATTGTGCCCGGGCCTTGCACAGGCGAGATATACCGCCAGCTGTCATATTAGTTGCAAAATAATTGTTCTCGATTTGGGCCTCGTTCAACCATGAATCACAGCAGTCCGGCGAATTCGATCGATAGTCAGTAGTCGAGTCAACCAATACTCAATCCCTGTTTTTGTTTTCTTTTGCAAAGAAAAAAAAACATCCAATACGTTCACCTAGAAGCTCAATTAACAATCATGCATAAGAATATCCTGAGTCGTTTCGTCCATTTCAGATAGTCCATAAACTAGCTCAAAGACAAACCCAAATTCGTCGAACCGCAGACCAACTGTCCATTCATATTTTTCAAAGCGGGCAGCTGCTGTAGTCAACACAGAAACATAGTAAGCTCACACCAGCACTACTGACGCGAGACAGGCACAGATCCTTGCATTTTTCATTTTTCATTTTGCATGCATAGACAATCCAGAACAGAGCAAACTACTTTTGACCAGGTCTTGATGTAGTACTTTGCCCACATATCAGCATCCATAGCAAAGCTCGCACAAAAAATGAAGAAAAAAAAAAAGAAAGAGAGAGAGAAAGACAACACCAACGTACATTATTTTCCAACTCTCTTCCTCCCCAATCTGACTCCAACCTCACTCCTTCTTCCTTCCAAAAAAGATCTCTCCCCATCCCACACTTCTCGCAAACGCCTCCCGGCCATCATCATCTCCACGCTCAATCGGACACGCCAGCCGTCTAAGTCTCGCGAGTTCCTCCATGGACACCGGTTTATCGGACTTTAACTGCTCTCGTATATCTTCCAATATCGACGTCTGCGCCGCTACATGCGCGCGCTCTTCGTCCGCATTCATCCGCTGGTTAACAAGATGTATAGAGAGCGTAAGTATCGCCGCAGAATAGATGGCATGAGGAAAGTAAGGACTCGGCATTGTCTAAAGATGACGTAATCTACCCGCTTTCGAAATATCTCTATATCCATCAATTAATAAGGCGCAATGCAATGGGTAACATGCAGAGCACAGCGACATAAGTATATAAACGAGGGCATAACAGAATGCATAGAGTGCGAGCTACGACCCAACGCTCATCTCAAGCAACGCCTCTATGCTCTTGCCCAAATCTCCGCCCTGCGCCTCTAGGACCAACTCAATAACCTCAATATCCACGCTCGGGAATATCTGAACGAGCGTCTCCCTCGCAGCAGCGGCAGCCTGTTCATGCGCGGCATCAATCTGCCTCGACATAGCCGCCAAATCCAAATTCGGCGTCGGCGTGCGCGACACCGATTGCCCGTCGCCCCCGGCAAGCGAGTGCACACGCGGCGATACTGGCGACAAAAGGTTGTGCGATGGGCCTAGAGTAAGCGGTTGGTGAGCGGGAGGACCGAGACGAGATGGCGTTTGTTCGGGCGCGAAAGAGGGTGTGGACGGTGCATGTCGGACGCGCGGCTGGTACGGTGTTTGTATGGGCGGTGCGTACACTCCGTCGCTCGGGGTATATGGTGTTTGTGGAACCTGCTGTCCTGGTAAACCCGAACGACCGCCGCCCTCGGGATAGGCTAAGCGTGCTGCTGCTGCCCCTTGTGCGCGATGCTCTCGCCCGAGCTCTAAAGGCGCAAAAGGACCAGGAAGATATGCTAGTCTGTTATCCGCGCCGTCGAGAGCCTCGGTAAATATTCGTCCTATGGCATTAAGAGGTCTCGATATCGTGTCACCTGTCCTCTGCAAAAGACGCTTGGCGTCGCCGGAGATGGACTGGACTGGGGCTGGGGTAGACATGGCGAGTATCCGAGCAGGTTCATCGCCTGCAAGTGAATTGTTAGGTGGGGGAGATTGGAAGGCTTGTGTCGCCGGTGCTTGAGCTACAATAGGGGAGCCGGTCTCTGATTGTGGAAGACTTTGGATGGCCTCTTCAACGTTTCTTTGCTGTCTTTAGAATGACTTCGATCGCGTACACTGATAGTAACTTACTGTTCAAATTCCTCTTGCGATATATTGGAAAGCGAAGTATGATCCATTGTCTCAATAAATGACACAGCGCCTATCTTTGAAGGAATAATTATGTGTCTGGAGTAAAAGTCTAAAACAGCACCTACAAGACTGGAGAGATAATAGCCAGCTTCACTTTGCAATTTTTCTGGGTTGCGGAATCTATTTATGAACCTGTAGTTTGGAGCGGTTGGCACTATGCTTCACAATGGCCGGACAACAACTCACTCAACGTTTGAGAGTAAATGTTCCGGGTTGGCTTTGAGAACCACATAGATGAGAATAGGTACAAACGCGTCGGCACTCTCGTCGGCTTGCAAATGTCGTATAAGACCTAGTGTACATGTAAGGCATCCACACACACTTTACAACTGACAGAACGCACCATAAATGACCTTACAGCAGTTCAATATACATATCAGCTTGTCTCGTGGAGCTTTGTAGTGATTTATTTTGAGCAGCTCTATGGGCGAATTGGTGACTTGTGAGTAAGAGTCTGCATAGCTCTGACCTTGCTGGGCAAACAGGAGGAAGCCTACGCTCCCTTCTCCCTCAAGTATATCAAGGTGTCGTCCTTCTATCCATTTAAATAGCGCGATGCGTTGTGAAAGGACACGGTCTCGTTCGAGATCATCTGCTGTTATTGGTCGAGGAGGAACGGCAAGGGCGACCTGCGGTGTAAAGGTACTGTAAAATTACGATCAAAACGGGCTGACAAGATTGTTTGATATCACACCAACAAATCGTAAAGGCGATTCATGACCAACTTTTCCATTCCTTCCATTGCATTGTCAAACTCTGCCTCTGACGCGTTTTTCCATGGTTCGCAAGCGCGCATCTGTCCCGAGATGAACTGCAGAAGGACTCAGAAATCTACTACACCACAGTAGTTCCGAGGCTCACACTGAGAAAATCGTTAATAATCTTGACCTGATCGTTCACAGTGAAAGTGCGTTTGGCAAAATTACTCAAGAATCTACAGGCATAGGTGACAGTCAAGAGGCAGGCACACAGTGAGCATCATGACATACGAGCGTAGATACTTGGACACAGGTTCTGCACTCCGACTCTTCATTTGATCCAGGAAATTCTGGAAATCAAAAGGAATTTCGCCCTGGGCATGTGATCGGGGGGCAGGAGAAATGGAATGGCTTCCACTGGGAGAAATTTTGCCAGTTGACATCACATCGTTCCGCGGAGAGTCCTGCTGGGCTGCGAAAGTGGCAGAGAGGGTTGCGGGGGAAGGGACGGGCTGAGGCTGGTCTACCGACAGAGGTCGCGGGCGCGAGAAAGACGGCATCGCAAATGTACGGGCCAAGGCCGTGAATGAAGGAAAGGAGGACGTGGTCATAGTTCCAGAGGACTGCGGGGAATCAGGAGGCGATGACACCTCATTGTCTCTCGATGGCGGCTCTGGTGATTGGGGCAAAGGTGTGCTTGGCTGAGCTTCTGCCGAATTCCATGCCACCTGAGCAACTTGCTCTTCTAGACTGGTCAGCGGATCAAACTGATCAAGGACGTCTTGAGAGACCTGTGGGGGCCGGTTATCAATGGGAGCAGAGACCACGACAGACTCAAGGCCATGAACAATGGCCTGGTCCATAGTTGATGGATCTGGTGTGTGAAGAGGTTGTATCTGGTCTGACTTGGTGTTATCGGCATGATGTATGACATCGCTCCACGGGTTGGGCTCATTGATAGAAACCTGGGGACTCGCGGGCGTGGGCTCTAGTGACGAGATCGAATTGGGCGGAGGATCCATTAGCGTGTCGTGGCTGTCGTGATAGTCGTGAACATGGCGCGAGCTGGCTGGAAACAAAGTCGCTTCCAAGTGCAGATGATCATGTGACGCACCACGTGGTGAACGCGTCACGCGTCTGGAGGGCTGCGCGCACAGCCTCACGCGTTGTCTGATGGACATGTGACCCACAAAAGGAAACTTGTTTTGTGATGTTGTTTGGCCGTCTTGTTCTTTCTCCAGTTCTTGTACATACCCTTCTTTCGTTCCCATCCTGGATTTCTGAAATGGGCCGTGCTCTCTTTTCAACGTTGTATACCCAGCCTGTTGCCGTCCGCACCGAGCCCGATGTTCCTCATCACTCGGATCGGCCCACATGCGAGAAATGGAGCATCTCAAACCCTTTCGATCCCGACTCTGACGAGTTTTACGAAGGCGCCACACGCGAGGTCTTCACCGATACCGAAGCGTGGCGTCAGGAACAGGAGGCCGTCAGGGAGTTGCTGTCGGTCCAAGGCCAAGTCAGCATCGAGGGCTCGTCCAGCGACAGCGACAGCGACTCGGGCAGCCCCATGGCAGTGGGATCCGACGATCCTGCGCAGCTCATCGCCGACGTGATGCACGATGGCGACTGGAGGCCCCATCTGGCAGTGTTTGGTGCTTCTCCAGAGTGGGTGGCGCGTATCAGTAGGTCCAGTCCTCGCTCCACAGCAGCCATGCTCATTGCCCCAAAGCCTCTGCGGCTGACGCCGATTTACCCTCCCAGCTGCGCATCTCCACCATACCACAACTCCTTGCCCCGCCCCCCGCCTCGCCCCCACAGTCCCCCACCTTCCGCCGAACAGTCCCCATCGCCACAGAGCCTTCTCACCCTCGCCACTCACCCCAGACACCCTCC